>JAOTQE010139905.1:0-11721 GCA_025631205.1 Nesometra sesokonis | reverse complement strand
TAGCAAATAAAATAACGCAAAATTTTCCGGGGTCTTCGGCTCGACCCCGACCAGGGGCCCTCGCCGGCCCTCGGCCCTCAGTCAAAATTGCTCGCTTCGCTCGAAAGTCCAAACTTTGAAACAATGACAGGCTGGTCAGGAAAACGAGACATTTTGATGGGCTCTAATGCGGCTTTTATCATATAAAATAACGCAAACTTTTCTCCGGGGCCCTCTGTGTTCTCAAAGCCCCAGCCAAAATTTCTCGCTTCACTCGCAAGTCTGAACTTCGGCTGATCTGGAAAACGGGACATTTTGATGGACTCTAATGTGCCTTTTAGCGTTTAAAATAGCGTATTTTTTGGGGGGCCTTCGGCCCCTTTACCACTAACGGGGGCCCTTTGCGGGTCCCTGGCCCCGCTCCGCTTGCAAGTCCAAACTTCAAAACCAGGACAGGCTAATCTGGAAAACGGGCTATTTTGATGGGCTCTAATGTGGCTTTTAGCATATAAAATAACGCAAAATTTCCCGGAACCCCTACCGGTGCCCTCGGCAGTCACCTGGCCCCAGCCAAAATTTCTCGCTTCGCTCCCAAGTCCTAACTTCGAAAGCATGAAGGCTATCTGGAAAACGGGACATTTTGATGGACTCTAATGTGTATTTTTGCATATAAAATAACGCAAAATTTTCCGGAATCTCCGGCCCCTCGACCCCGACCAAGGGCTCTCGCCCGCCCCTTGGCCCCAGCCAAAATTGCTCACTTCTTTAAAACAGTAAAAATGTACAGAGAAAAAAATGTCCCCACATATTTTTGAGTGGGGATCCCCACTTTTCAAATTTATAGTCCAAGATGCTCTATATGAGCGTCTAGAGGTTTATTTTCACAAATTTTCTATGCGAGGGGGATCCTCCCTCTCCCAAACCCACCCCCTGGCGCAGTCAGTCTTTCTATGCTTTTCCCACTAAAATGGATTTTGCACCACCTACGCCGTTTGAAAATATCTGGAACCGCACCTGTGCCCCCTCACTTTCAAAAACCCAAAACGTTCCGCCGGCCCCGCTAGGGCACCAAATTGGGGAGTTGACCTTTTTCCTTTTCCTTTTTTTTTGCTCGTCAGAAAAATTGCCAACCACGCCCACCCGGAGTGGAAAATTGTGACCCCCACCCCCTTTCGGTGGATCCTGGATCCGCCACTGCTTACATATAAAAATATTTAATGTGTACAATCGAAGTCTTCTTTAAATAATATTTTCAAATCTTCTCTAACATTTCAAACCGAAGTTAGACTCGTCTAGGCAACCTCTACAACCACATTAGATAGTCTTCACATAGGCTTCTATGAATGGTGTCTTTTTCGAGGCAAGAAATCCTGCTTTCTACACCCAGTACCTTTTGGTTTCTAAGCCAATTGGGAAGCGAATTACTAGATGCGCATGTCAACTGAAGGGGTTGCTCGGGACCCATGTATTCACATTTGTATCCTTTTTGCCTCATAAGGAGGTAATCGAGCACCCTGAGAACCCCTGGATACGGCACTGCCCATAAATATTGAATTAGCGTATTCTACGTACATTTTATAACTCTTTTTCTCAATGGTTTGACCTACAATGTTGTACGCTGCCTGCGTACACGCTTTCAGTAATTACAGATAATAATTGTGGACAGAGACGAATGCTTTTTTTGTTGCTCTATGATATAAACATCTTTGTATTATTGTGTGCAGGTATGTTGCAGTGATCTGGAAGAGTGGTTAACAAGCCAAAAAGCTACTTTTGAGATATTGAGCAAAACGCGTTTCGCTTTAGCCGTTTGTTGTGGAATGGATTATCATTGATTTCTTTATATAAATTTACTAATAATACAATAGAAAAATATATTGTATGGGTTTTTTCAATGATTTTTGTTTACAAGGTCATTAAAAAGGATATTAGACACAAGTTCGAATTTTAGCAGCAGCGGATACAGCATAAAAAATTCGATTAATTGTTTAATATCCACTTAAATCGGCAATGCCTATGAAATATATTATTTTAAGTCATTCTGATACAATTAATAATACATTAAGTTAACTCAAAACATCATATTTATAATCTATGTATTCTGTATGAATTTGATGAATTATAATTAATATTAATTAACCAATAATTTACGTTTTTTCGACTTCTATATTTTTATTTAATTTCAAGTACCCGGTAATGAAAAACCCTAATAACTTTAACATACACTGTTTTAAATTGGTATTCCTGTATATATTTTTATATAAATGTTTTTTACTACTTTAATGCAACTAAACATATGTATCACAAAATTATTTTTTCTATGCCCGAGTAACAAAGAGAACGAGGGTGCTATAATGGGACAATATATTTTGATAAAATTACTGTTAATTTAACAAACCTTTATTTGTCACGATACAATTATGCAAATACCAACTACAGTTATGACTTATGATGCAAGTTAATAATTAAAATTACATTTTTTTAATGCAAATTGATTGATATTATATTTGATTATGTTATCTATCTGTTTTTTTTTCTATACTATGAGTTACCTTAGTTATTTTATTTTTATATAATTTGTGAAATTACAAGAAATTTATTAAATAAAAATATATAAAAAAACAAAGTATTGTAAACATAATTATATAAAAATATTATAAACTATAATAACATATGATTATCATAATTATGTACATTTAAAACAATTAAAATAGTAATTTTTTACATATTGCGAATAACTTGAAAATAAGACTGCTTTACATATTTCTGCTTATTTTTTTTTAAATATAATTGATACTACAGTACTTTAAGGTAAATAAAAATAAGTATCACAAAATGATTTGTATTTCCATGTGCAAATAGTGGATCAATAGGAAGATCGGGTAGAACTAAATATTTTTATGAAGTACTTTTCTTTGTCAAAATAAAATATATACAAATACCAACTATACTTGCGAAGCAAGTTGTTAATTAAAATAATACTTGTTTTAAAATCAAGTGAAAAAATACTGCAAACACTAAAGCTTTGTTTTATTACTCCATGGTTTAATCGTTCTCTATGTTTTAATGAGCAGTAAAATAGTCAATTAGTTATGCGTAATTGTCTTTTGTGATTGGTTGACTGGTATCCTTTCACTACTAAACAGGATGTTAGAGGATTGTTCCAGAGCGGATTGGATATTAAACATGCTCCAGATTATTTTGAGTTTCAGCGTGGATATTAGACAAAAATAAAAAAATTATTTCATATTTCTGAACATTTTTCAGGTTTCTGGTCAATTCACCTGATAGAATACATCCATAAATAGCGCCTGAGACAAATAACTCAAAAACTCAAAAAATGGATGTTAACCACTTTTCCGAATCACGGCAGTATGTCTCAGCACAAATAACCAGAGGAGTGCACCACATTTGGAAAACACCTCTATACGTTTCAAACCATTAACCCTAAATTCGTTTTTGTCAATATATAATTATCTAACTCAATTTAATTAGTCATGTGGTAAAACATAGTACCGAAGTAGGTACCAATTTTATATACCATTGAGTAAAGAATCTATAAGTTAACCGGGACTTATTGAAAATATCCCTGAATGAATATAGATGATGTATTATTTTTAAAAAAAACTGAAAAAGCCATAGAGTTAACATGAGCGAGGTTGAGGCATTTTTACATTAATTAAATCTACACCTACAAAAAACAAAGTGACACTTCAGAACGATAAGTTTAGCCTCCTAAACAATTTCCGTTTTATCGAAGCTGTTTTCGTGGTATCCAGAACCTATAAATAAAAGTAATTTTGCCTAATGAAGACCACAAAGGAAATCCCGTAGTCGAGGTTAAAGAAGTACCATTCAACTTGATTCAATAAAATTACGCCGCGGAGAGTCCAGACAAGACAGTAGGCAAGTAATGGTAGTACAGTTTTCACTTGTCCGGAAAAAAAGTTTAAAAAATACACCCATTGCGTCGTTTAGAGACACATTTGAACACAAAAAGACAAAATGTACTCATGCTTCTGAGTGGAAAAAATTCATGGTGAGAGCATGTGTAATGGCTAACAATTTACTACAGTGATCCAGTTTTTGGTAGTTCCAGTTTTTAGTGTGTTCCTAGGCGTGGAGGTATTGGCATAGGCCAAGCGTTGAAAGTAGTGAAGATAACCAAAACATTCACAATCAAACAACCTCTTCTCATTGTAAAAAATGAGAAGCGGAAGTAAAACAACACACCATTTATGTCTGCAAAAGTATCGAAAGGGCAAAGGCGAAAGACCGAACAAATCTTGTTTCTGTAGAGGAACATTTAACAGCACACAACAAATTGGTGGATTTTTTTAAAGGAAAGCAAAACAATTGATGGGAGCTAAAAAGGAAGAGGATAATGATGCCACCGCTGAAGAAAAAGAGGATACATGAAGCAATAAGTGAAAGACCCTTACTTGCCCACCCCTTAGAGTATAAACAGTTTTAACTGTTTAAAAACATCTGTAAATATATGGAAAATGCTCATCTCTTAACTAAATATGTAGGGTATTTGTAGTAGGCCTATATTTAAAAGTATAGTTTATAAACTCAACAAAAGTAGAACAATTTCGTACATTTCAAATTAAAGATACAAAAACTTAAGAAATTAATGGTTAAGTGTTTCCAAAACTTCCACTAGAATTAAACGAATACTAATACTTTAGTTTACAATTTTATAAAGTATATTATGTTTTGAATTATATTTTTCATATGTGTAATATTATACGGTACACTGTGAGTAGTAATAATAGTACTGATCTCTATATCTTTTAAACACGTCACAGCATCGTAAACAATATTCATCTTTTATTCATAAACTTTCAACCGATATACATATGACTTAAGAAATAATGGTTAAGTGTTTCCCAAACTTCCACTCGGAATAAACAGATTCTAATATTTTAATCAACAATTATAGAATTATATAATATTTGGATTTAGTTTTATATGTTTAATATATACAAATAAATGGTACACTCCGTTCCTGTAACCAACTTACAATTTTTTGCTTGCCGTTTGTTAACTATTATTCAAATTATCATACAGTACTTCATTACTAAATTAACATTTTGTTATTGTATGTCAGAGATATTCTAAAGCAAATCTAAGGATATTTTCCGTTAGAATTGATTTAAAAATCGTAAGATTGTCAAAAATAGGAAAAATTACCGTTGCTATGACAACGGGAGATGAAACACTAAACCAAGGCCATAAATGTTTGTTGTACCCAATGTTCTTCCACCACACAGGTTTTAAAGAAAATCTATTTTTGACCGTGGCCACCATAGGGTCGATATTTACAGACAGCCTCTCTTAAATGGGGCTTCTTTTTTGAAACCATGCTAGATTTCTAAAATCTTCCATGTATAAAATTGAAATACAAATTGTACGAGCCACTAACCAATAAATTAGGCGTATAGTCGGTTAATCAACAGTGTGACCCCATAAGAATCCAATTCTTCACAAAAAGTTGGGCTGACCTTGGTAAATGAATGAATGAATGAATGCACGAACGAACAAACGGATGGCCGGACGGAAGGATGGGTAGATGAGTGGAATAATCGATTGATAAGAGGATGGATGAACGAATGAATGGTGGATGAGTGATGGGTGGATGGACCGATGAATAAATATATAAACACCAGTAGTATCATATGATGATGATGATGATGATGATGACAATGACGAAAACGATAACGATGGTGATGGCAATGATGATGATGATGATGATGATGATATGATGATGACGATGACGGTGACGACGATGATGATGACGACGACGATGACGATGATTATGTTGATGATGATGATGATTATGGTGATGATAATGATGATGACAATGACGATGACGACGGCGATGCCGATGGCGATGATGACGACGACGACGATGATGATGATGATGGTGATGATGACGATGACGACGATGATGATGATAATGATGATGACAATGTCGAAGAGGATGACGATGGCATTTGCGATGATGACGACGACAACGATGATGATGATGATGATGATGATGGTGATGATGATGATGATGATGATGTTGATGATGACGATGACGATGACGCTGATGATGATGATGATGGTGATGACAATGTCGAAGAGGATGACGATGGCATTTGCGATGATGATGATGATGATGATGATGAAGGTGATGACGTTGACAATGACGATGACGATGATTATGATGATGATGATTATGATGATGATGTTTATAATGAAGACGACGACAGTGACTCATCTTGACAAAAACGTTAGGTTATCGCCATACGAACGCGATTTTTAGCTACTGGTATTATCACCTCCTTATCCCTTTTGCGAATCAAAGAACATTTCACACGTAACACCTTACCGTGAAAAGTATCAAATTAAGATATCCTAACGTCACTTTATAGAGAGATCGGTGGTTCAATGAAATTATTAATTGTAAAATATGTTAACATTAAATGTAATGGTTCCACCATTCTTCTTTGTGACAGTGTGCTTCCAGTGTGTTATATTAATCGTTTTAAATTAGCATTAAATAAAGAACAACACTGTATTTATTAATTAAAAACAAAAATGTTAATAATAAAAAGATGCAAAGTATAAATTCAGTGGGCACGCCTGTCTGAAACGACAACCAGTTTGTAGTTCATTGCTATCGAGAGATAGACATGGGAAGTGTCATGGTCAAAACCTTAACTCTGACGTCATTGTCCATGTTGTGTATGCGAAGAATGATTTATTTTTTCCGGTTACGATTATAAAGCGCCATTTTGCTAGAAAGAGCAACAACCTGCTAACGGTAAGAATTATTTTCTTTTTATTGTAATTTTAAGCACATGTTGCATTGTAATTACTATAAAATAAAAATCACTCTCTTTTCAGGAATGGACGATGAAATGAGAATAATATCAGAACTGTAAAACTTTAACAATATGTCGAGTGATGAAGGTAGGACATCTTAGATAGTGTAGGCCTCCTAGGCCTAGGTCTAGGCCCTATTTGTGTGTGGCTTACTTACACTTAACATAATTTGCAATTTTAATTCGTAGCGTGGACCGCTGTGTCCAAATACATTTTTTCGTGTATAGTTTTTGTTAAAAGAAAACTTTGACTTAATATTCTGATATCTTCATAATACAGTACGCAATGGAAGAAAACCCCATGTTGCGATCTTTGAAGACAGCTAATAGGTTCCCAGACGCCTCCTAGGCCTAGGCCTAATTTGCATAATTCAAATGACAGAAATTTAGAATAAAAGTTTCATATCTATGTAACCATAGGTCATACTGCTTTAAAATTGGTGTTAATGTTCCGAATATACATGTTTCTCTTTGCTGTATTAGGCTAATTAACGAAAACCTCCATAGCATGCTGCCAGTTCTGTTTTTGGAGGCCTACAATCAGAGTATTTAGCAGTAAGAACATACGACCAGGACAAACCTCCTAGTCTACAAAGCTGCAGTGTTACCATCTCTAATGTATTGATGTTGTAATGTTACTTTGTTTTGTTACTGATTCACACGTGGATAACACAACAGTACACTGTAAACCGTCATAAACTGTAACTCATTACAAACCATTTATTCAGAATACGTCGCGCTCAAGCATGGCGCACACTACAACAACTCGTGCGTGTCTACGTCACGCACACGGCACTATGGGAAAGCTCATTACATCCCCCTTTCTAAAGTTTAATAATAGTCCAGGAGTATTAGGTCATAAATATAGGCTGACCCGGAAATGTCTCATAACAAGTTGATTTTTTCAGGATAGCGCCAGAAATATGATTGAAACATCATACTAAAAGTCCCCAAATATCCTCCTTGTGCTCTCCGAGAAATCAAAGATGGCGTTCAAAATGGTCGCCAATTTCAAATATTACCATACATTTAGAACCATTTAAGATAAAAAAGAACAAATTTAGTGTCAACTTATATGTTTTAAGGTACAAGTAATCCAATAAAACTACTTTCATGGTGATTCAAATCTTCTATCTAGCAAAAAATCCAATATGACGTCCAAAATGGCTGCCATTTTCAATTATTCCCATATCTTTGGAACCAGTTTAGATAAAAAGACAAATTTAGTGTCTAGTTACATGTTTTAAGGTAGAAGTAATCCAATAAAACTACTTTCGTGGTGATCTGAAGTCTTATATTTAGGAAAAATCCAAAATGGCGTCTAAAATAGCCGTAATTTTCAAATACTATCACAACCTTGCACATTTTTATGACCAAAAATACAAATGTAGTGTCTAATCATATGTTTTAGATACAAATAATCCAATGTAACTATTTTTATGGTGATTCAAATCTTCTGACTGGCCAAAAATCTATTATGGAATTATCTCAGAGAAACCAAGATGGCGCCCAAAATGGCCGCCATTTTCAAATATTATATCTCTGAAACCAGCTAAGATAAAAAAGACACGTTTAGTGTCTAGTCATATGGTTTAAGGTATGTAATCCAATACAACAACTTTAATTGTGATCAAAATCTTATATCTAGTAAAAAAAATCCAATATGGCATCCAAAATGGCCGCTATTTTCAATTTCTCATGAAAGTGGTGTCATCAACAGTCAACACTATCATCATCATTTTAAAGCGGTCGACCATTATTATGAGTTCTCACATAAGAAAGGTGATCCAAATCTTCTGACTGGCCAAAAATCCATTATGGAATTATCTCAGAGAAACCAAGATGGCGTCCAAAGTGGCCGCCATTTTCAAATATTATATCTCTGAAACCAGCTAAGATAAAACAAAAAACAAGTTTAGTGTCTAGTCATATGGTTTAAGGTATGTAATCCAATACAACAACTTTCATTGTGATCAAAATCTTATATCTAGTAAAAAAAAAATCCAATATGGCATCCAAAATGGCCGCTATTTTCAATTTCTCATGAAAGTGGTGTCATCAACAATCAACACTATCATCATCATTTTAAAGCGGTCGACCATCATTATGAGTTCTCACATAAGAAAGCTACATTTCCAGATTCTGCCAACTTCCATTAGATATGATAGTTCTGAAGTGTTCAAGATCAGTACCTTGACTTTAACCTATAACTCTGAGGCATACATTGGGTGTCATTCGGGCATTGCTCATATTTACATGTAAAATGAATGGACCAGACATTATATAATCATAGTCATTCAATACTAAATGGAATTTGCTATAAAAGGATTTATATATCCCTTAGTCAGATGGTAATTGAATTACCACAGAATTTATCTCGAAATTTGGTTGAATTTTTATCTAGAAATTATTTTACAGCTAGGGGCAAGAGTAATTTCTGCACACGACTTCACAGCAAGAAAAAGCAGTAAATTTCTCCAAACGCAAATAGGCCCCAGAGTAGCAATATATTGTGCTGCACCATCTTGGTGGCAATGGAAGTGACAAGATGGTTGTAAAATGACATGGTGCATATTTGCAACCATGCAACCAAATCCAAAAACTGTACAAGAAGGAGCATATACTAGTGTTCAATATGCAACATAATTAATGATTAATGATTGTTGACTCAATTTGGCAAACTTATGTGCTTTCAAAATAAATCATGCTAATGTGCCTGATGCCATAAGACTTAAATATAATTGTTTTAACTCCGTTTGGTTTATGAAATAAGCACTGTACAGGGGCGGATCCAAGAGGGGCGGATCCAAGTGGGGCGCCCCCAACTCAGCCCTCCCCTCCTCTTGACTTGGACGAATATTATTTTAAGTTTAAAAAAACTCATTATTGCAAGAAAATTAACTGTGAAAATTGCCTCTCAGATACCCAGGATATGCATTCTGTTTGAAAATTGGCATGGGGGCCATAGACACAAAGAAACAACACAAATCGACCCTCTCTATTCAGATCTGCTGGATCCGCCTATGCTGTAGCTATTTTATAGTCAAATTGTTTGGAAAAAATGTACCATACAAAATTAACTAGCCACCATTTTGGTGTTTGTTTGGATTTTGATTTATTTTAGGAAATACTGATTATCAGGGTAATTCACATTAATGTAGTGATATCAAAACATTTGCTTTCAAACCTAATTTTCTTATAAATGTCATGGTAACAAAGATAGATGTTAGATATAAATGCAGTAAAACCTTTGAAAAAATGTAATATTTTGATGATTTTTTCTCAGAATGAAATGAAGATACCATATTAAAATGATGAATATTTTTTCCTGGTAATTTTAAATGCCGTATTGGATATCTGGATCCTTATAAGATATGGACTGTCGTGGAAATTGTTTCATTTTTCTTACTTAGTTGAAACATGATTTTCACTGATTTTGTTTTTTTAAATTATTCGGGTGAAAAGTTACCGACAATAATGTTTTTTAAAATGGCGGCTATTTTGGCTTTTTGATGCCATATGTGGATTTGTGGTACAGTATTTTGATTTTTGTGGCTACAAGCTTATGGTTAGATACTATTTTTTTTTATCTTAAGCGTTTGCAATGTTATGATAATATTTAAAATGGCGGCCATTTGAATGCCATAATTGATTCTTGGCTAGGTTTTAGACGATTTGGATCACCATGAAAATAGTCATTGGATAATTTGTAACTTAAAACTGCCATTTTGGATGCTATATTGGATTTTTTACTAGATAAAAGATTCGGATCACCGTAGAAGTTGTTTTATTGGATTACTTGTACCTTAAAACAAACAACTAGACACTAAATTTGTTTCTTTTTTATCTTAACTGGTTCCAAAGATAAGGGAATATTTGAAAATGGTGGTCATTTTGGACGACATATTGGATTTTTTGCTAGATAGAAGATTTGGATCACCATGGAAGTTGTTTTATTGGATTAATTGCACCTTACAACACATGACAAGGTACTAAATTTGCTTTTTTATCTTAGGTTCAATAGATATGATAATAATTGAAAATGGCGGCCATTTTGGAGGCCATCTTAGATTTCTCGGAGATAATGCCATAATGGATTTTTGGCTAGTTAGAAGATTTGGATAACCTTGAAAAGAGTTCCATTGGATTACTTGTACCTAAACCATATGATTAGACACTACATTTGTATTTTTAATCACAGAAATGTGCAAGATTTTGATAATTGAAAATTGCGGCAAATTTTTGTGCCATTTTGGATTTTTTTTTACTAGATAGAAGATTTGGATCATCATGAAAGTAGTTTTATTGGATTACTTAACGTACCTTAAAACATATGACTAGACGCTAATTTTTTTATCTTACCTGGTTCCAAAGATATGGTAATATTTAAAATTGGACGCTATCTTGGATTTCTCGGAGAGCACAAGGAGGATTTTTTTTGGACTTTTAGTATGATGTTTGAATCATATTTCTGGAGCTATCCTGAAAAAAATCAGCATGTTATGAGATATTTCTGGGTCAAACCCTAATACTCCTGTACTATTATTAGAAGCTTTAAAATCATAAAACCGTAGGATGTAACGATTGTCCAGGTTGGTCTCAACTGGGATTTTACTTGGGATAGAAAATAAAACCAGGAATAGGTTTGTACATTATATTAATAGAAATCATGTGATCGTTAATTTACATTACTTGTTACTTGCAGTGGGTGATGGGGCTGAAGACGAGGCTGCATCATCCAGCTCATATCGGCAGAAACGACCCTACCAAGGTATGGAGCACCGACCAATGAATGGTTATCATGTACATAATTAAAATTAGTTATTTTAACTACACATTATCACCCTTTGTCAATGTTTTATATATA
>JAOTQE010139894.1:0-11721 GCA_025631205.1 Nesometra sesokonis | reverse complement strand
CTCCCCAAATCGTTGACTGGATGATGACAGCTTACTGGAGGTTCCTCCATTCACATCGTAGGTCGTTGGCCAATTTTATAACATGCTGTCCGCGTCAGGGGTATTCTGCAGTTGTTCCCCGATCATATTGTCTATGAACCCTCATAAAAAGAACATATTTCGTATTTAAAGATGACAAAGATGTTTAAATGTTGAAAGAAGTTCAACATTTACAATATATTAATATAGTTAAAATCGCTTGACATAAATAAAATCATTTGAACATAGCCTAGGCCTAAAAATAATTACAATTATTTTGTTAAAAATTAAGTTTCAAATTATATATTCAAAGATAAACAAATATATTTAGCGATTAAATTGTCTGTAGCAAGCATCAGCTGGTTGCATACAGTATCATGGTTTATAAATTAAATTTTAAAATTTGTTGTAGTATTTCGACAGTACCTTCAGGCTGGGATTCAGACATCTGGAGTAGGATGCCAAGATGAAGATTGCAAGAGAACAATATCAGGCTTTATCTTACCAAACTATTCCCTGAATGAGGATGGTGCCACAAACCAATCTGTTAGGTATGTACTGTGGACAACATTGACTTCTACCTGTACTATGTTTATTGATGTTTTGTAGTTTTCCTCCAGCTGAATAATTGATATGGTTAAACCTGATGTATTATTGTAACGGCTAGATAGTGAACTTGCACAGAATGCATAGCACAAAGTACAATAATATGGAAGCGCCTATTATAAATATATGCCCATAATCCAGTCAAATTGCGATACGCTTTAACGTTGTTGCGACGGCAAAATTGCGTCCCCTATTCTTTCGTAAAAGTTTCTGATTTATCAATAAATTGAAGTAAATTTAATCAAAATAAAATTGACAATTGACAACGTAAAATATATGTATCATCATACATAAATAATTTTTAAGACAAAAGAATAAACGTAAGAAAAAAACAATAATAGTACTAACAAAGTACAATTATTTGGAAGTGCCTATTCTAAATATATGCCCATAATCCGACCAATCAAATTGCATTACGCTTTAACGTTGTTGCGACGGCAACATTGCGTCCCCTATTCTTTCGTAAAAGTTTCTGATTTATCAATAAATGGAAGTAAATTTTATCCAAATAAAAAGACAGTTGACAACGTATATGTATCATACATAAATAATTTTTATAACAAAATAATAAACATAAGAAAAAACAATAATAATACTAACAACAACAACAACAATAACACAGCACACCCAAGGAGGGGCACTATATCTTTGTTTGCCTTCCAAGGTCTCAGGTTCAAACCTTGCTGCATACAAAATAACAGCGCCATTTCCTAAGCCTCGTAATTCAATTCAATTCAGTTAACTTTATTTTTGAAGTTATTGAAGTACATATCCATATAACAAAAGTAAACATGATATAAACAAGTAAACCTAACGACAATACAATACTTGTTCAAATTATACTGTACACTTTCATCATTTAACTAATGCAGGATAGTAAACCATCTGCAAAACATAGATGAAGATTGCAAAATTGACATACAATGCCTGAGATAAGGCTGTTTCTTGAAATATAGATTCTTGACAAAAAACCATGAACTGATTTCCTAATAAATTCATTAAACGATAGTAACCCACATGAAACAAACATGAGACTTAGTTTAGAAATCATGACATAGTTCACATCCTCTAAGGCTGTTTCTAGTGAATAACGCCAAAAACATGTGCGTTTAAACAAAATTCCTTTGAACGACGTTTTTAGGGAAAATGTGCAGCGATTCGAATGCAGTAATGAGAGTAGGATAGGTTAGGTGGGCGGATCATATATTTTACGATCACCGACGGAAGTTAAGATTGACCTTATCTTGTACGTACCCCAATTTTCCACAACTGGTCTCCCACACTGCCAATCGTATAAAGGACGAGGGCACGAGGCCATACATTCTTTTCCAGGGGACAGGATATTCTCTCCAGTTTCAACCGGCTGTTGTCCTTCGCGATCGTAATTGGCGTGAAGATTCTTGATTTTTTGTTAGTAATTGTGTGTGGTTGTAATTAAATAATAAACCTAATTCATGAAAACCTATTCTGTGATGCACTAATATTATAACGGTATCCATACATTCTTTTCCACATTTCCAATCAGCAAATTATGCTATTTCATCTACCTACATTCCATGGCCCGAACTACTAAAGAATTTGTTTAAAAAATTTCAGCGACAGGTCATGACTGAACGGTATTGCGCTGCAGCTAAAAATTGTACCAAAAAAACTAGTGTTTTTTTAACGCCAACCCTATAGCAATTGAGGGTTAAAACACAGTTATATTGAATGCATTTCTAACCGTGTTGTTTTATTGGACCCATTTCTAGTGATGAAGAGACGCTTTTGCATAACTGTTTAAAAACACGGTTTTTTCTCACTAGAAACATACCCTATGTGGTGAGAACTCCAGATGGATGTTGCACAAAATAGAATACTTTTTTTTAATAAAAAAACATCATAACACAAAGTTTGTGATTTTTGTGCATTACCAACATACCAAATTCTCATGAGTATTTTAATTAAAGCTTATAATTTGGCGCTTAGCCAGCAAATGATTCCGAAATTTAGGTCACCTCCACACTGATATAAAATTAAATTCCACAGTAGTTTAAAAATATACTGTAATAGTTATTTCATATTTTTCTAAGTGCAATAAAAAATTAGCAACTGATGTAGGCATCAGGTAGAAAATTGGCACATAGCCAACATGTCCAACTGGCAGTAAGCCAACAGGTATATTTATAAAGCACACCTTTGTGTGCAAGGTAATTACATTGCTTGTAGGTGACTTTCAAAAAAATAATTTCGGATGGATTGTTAAAAATGTACATATTAGGTGTCTAGACAATCCAATGTTGTCATTAATTTGGCATTGTGCCCATATTAATCAATAGTTTTAAAACTGGGAAAACCAAAGACTTAGTTTACAACTCAAATGTAAACAAATAGTAAGTCTTGTGACTAATAGTATATTCCTCCTGTATTTATAACAAGATCAATGTAACATTTGAAAACAGTTGTAATAATACCTTGATATAATGAGGTGACACACATAAATTGGTAAAGAATTTCAGATGATGATGACGATGTTGTCTCTTTTTAGATTGTATACATCGGCTCCTCCAAGACCAACAGAAGATGGAGATGAGTGGGAAAGAAATGAGCAAGAACAGAATTTCCGGTGCGGAAATTTCTGGCAATCCTGCTGGAATTATGGGAATGTAGCTGAAGCCATGGGGCTTGTGAGTGTTGACAAATAATAGTTTTTTACAGTGTCGTTCATGATGACAAAATTATTAGATCTATGTGTGTTTTTAGTTTTAATAATAATGAAATAATGATATTAATTACTTTAATAATAAAGTTTTAAAAATTGTTGGTTTTTTTTTTTGGATATAACTTTTTTATTTTTACCCTTACCAATAATAGGAGCAGCACATCATTAGATGACAGTGGCTTCCACTTTTGTTGCTCTTTGGCATATTTTTTTCCAATTTGTATGTTGTTCTGTTACCGTATCTCTTGTATTTTATATTATTGCCAAAATGAATAAAATAAAAATAAATATATAAATAATATGAGGACGGTAATATTAGATGACACCTTAGCCTCCACATTTTTAAGTGAGCATGCGTAATCATCTTGACAACTTTTTGTAAAGTTGTATAGATATGTTGACATAATAAATTCCCATAAAAATGTGTTGTAAAATGGATGGAATTTTTGCAGATTTTTTAAGGGGATAAAAATTTAGCCACAAAATCTGGAAAGAAAATTTATGAAATGAATACAATAATAAATGGAAGATTAAACAATTTTAAATGTTCAGTTTACTTTAGAGCATGTGGGTGGTTATGGAGCTAGTGCTACTCTTATAAGCAACTGTCACCACCCGGCTCAACAGGTTACCTATCTCCCAACATTAAGGTTTTTACCTCCTTAATAAGTTTAACTCGCATTAAAATAAAGATTTTTCTTAAATCATTTATATTTTCAATGAACTCATACAGCTGCTATTATTCTATAGCAATGCATATGCACTTACATACATATTCATTTATTTCATCATCTCACTCACACAACAAAACAAGAAACAATTTTCTTCATTCTAGTTGTATAGTTGAAAAAATGAACTATATACCATTTATTTGTAGACAATTTTAAATTGCGATAATTCTTACCTATTAGTGTTTTTTTTAATTTTAATTGTTTTATTTATTAGTCAATTATATTTATTTATACTTGGTTCCATTTTATAGGGATCTGCAATTGTTCTAGGCCTTCAGCTAAGCAGGGCTTTAAACAACAAAGAGCAAGATGAACAAGTGGATAAGGGGCGTTTGTGTAGGCTGGCATATGCCATGCCCTTCACTCATAATACCAAGTTGAGTATCATGCCTCCATCAAAATCAACAAGTACAAGATCAAAGAGTTCAAATTCAATATTCAACCCAAAATCAGCAGAAGAAACTCAAACAAATGCACAACCAAAAAAGAAAGAGGTAGTTTGTTTTTTAATTTTAAATTTACCCATTAAGCCTTTAAATTTCCTGTTACAATTACAATGGAATGTAAGTTGACAAAAATTGAAATAAATTCAGCCTCCAAAATTGTACTGTTTACCATGCTATTTACATTGATATTGATGTAAAGAAAGTAAAGAAACAAAAAATAATTTGGTTTATATTTGGATGTATTTTAATTGTATATCTTATTATGTCCACCATCTGACAACTCCTGAAATAATAAATTTGTAATTTATTGCTAGGCACAATACCTGTAAAAAATTTTTTCACAGATATATTGCCAAAAATGCATGTGCTTTAATGTATTCAACTTTAAAGTTAAATTTAACTCATTCAAATTAAATTAAGGTTTAAAATGACATATTTCTTGTCAAATGTTGTTTTTAAATTACATTGTTTTACAATATCACCATGATAGCATCAGTTAACATCAACAGAAAACAGGTCTAAAGTAATTAATATTTCACAGATTTCCTTCAAAACCATCAGTTTGCAACCCTGATGAATAATGGCCAAGTCATTCAAATTCGCAAATTTCTTTTAATCCCACATGATTTGTTCAGATGAATACAATTCTTGTCAACTACTTGATGAAATAAAATTCTCCAGCTCCCAGTGGCAGTAGTATGAAATTACATGCCATCACACTTTCTTATCTAATTGTTACAATCTGCTTTCAGGATAGCCCTCCTGCTTTTCCTCGTTAATCCAGAGTTTTTCTCCAGCCATTTAATTTTCCTTAATTCACCTTGTGACATGTTCGTAGACCCACCAACTGTTACACATAATGCATGAGTCTGCTGCATTGGAACCTATTTTGGACGTCTCACACGTAGATGTTTCTCATGAATAAGCAGAATTCACATGCATAGACAGTCATACAAATAGATTTTCTCACATATGAGACAATATTAAAGCAAAATATGGTAAAACCGGCCCAAAGCAGTGGTAATGTGGATGAAAACTGGCAAAAATATTGGGAAAATCATCTTTTTTTTGCTTGTGAGATAGAAATCTTAGAAAATGTGATCCAGCACCAGCAGTGTGGAATGTCTCGCACATTGGCAAAAATAATTAGCAAGTATATGTTTGTCAATTAAATAATTTGATCATAATCGTCATAACAAATATTTTTGTTTTCGTAGGATGAATCAATTGAAGAGTCTATAGCATCCATTGAAAAGGTAGCATTGGACAGCCTAGGAGATACCTATAACAGCTTAGGCTTGGATTTCTCAAGGAAAGGCCAATTCAATCTCGCTTTCACCTACTTCCATGATGGAGCCAAAGCCGGCAACTGTCAAGCACAATATAATGTGGCAGTTTGCTACGAACATGGACAAGGGGTTGACACAAATGATAAGAAGGTATTATAAAATTTTAAAATGATTAAAAAATTATCATATTTTAGTTGGGGTTTTTTCCAATAACTCTATACACAAAGGACTTAAACGGACATTGTACAGTAAATTATACTCAGTATAATATGGTGCTTACACAATCTGGTGTTATGCATTTAGGTGACTGACTGATCAGCAATGATAGAATCTAAAATTAGGTAACATTTTATTTTGAATTAAGAGAATGCTCCTTTAAATTACCACTGGCAACTTCTAACATATTCGACTACAAATGTTATTTATTCAAACATTACGTTAAATCTACTCTATATTTATAACCCTTGTAAATTTTCTAAGTGAACAGCACCCAATATTAGCAACTCTTCCACTTGTATAATTCATGCTTAGGTAATGTTTTGAGAAAGCATTAACTTTACATAGCTAAGATATGTGAGATGTCTTGACAAAATGAGCTGTGTTGTATGCCTTGTCCAATTAAAATATTCAAAAAAAATTGGCAGAAAATCATAGTTTTATAAAAATAAGATTTCAGTTGTTTTGTTAATTTTATTACTTAAATTTTATAATTGCTAACATGCTGTATATATTTATTTACAATCAACATAATTTTGAGATACATTTTGTAAAGGTTCTTCAAAACCAATGGAAAAACATGCAGGTAGTTTATTTTTTTGATTGATTTTCTTGAAAGTGTGCTTTCATGCTTGTATATTTAAAAATAGATTTTTTTTTGTTATACTCAACCTATGAACTTAATAAAGTAAAGCACATAATATCCTCCATCAGAATAATTATAATAACTCAATTTTGCTGTTTACAACATGATTCATTTTGAGCTCACATATGAGCATGTTTTCTTACCATTTGTCTTTTTTCATCATGGATAAGAACATGTACAGTATAAGATTTCATTTTGAATTGAGAGTAAAGCTCAGTCCAGACTATGAAATTTTGATTGACAAAATACTTTGACATGCCTATAAATGGTCATGATGATGTCACATCATGACATTACATAGAAATGTCATTACCATATATGGTCATGATAATGTCACACCATGACCATACATAGAAATATCATTACCATATATGGATTTGATCAATTTTTTTTTCAAATAAGTTTGATAGTCTGGACTGAACTTCACATCTTTCACACAAATATCAATTTTCAATATTATAGGCTGCATATTGGTATGAGAAAGCTGCCTCACAAGGCCATGCCATGGCACAGTACAACTTTGCAATTTATAATCTGCTAGGCAGAGGCAAGTTGAAGAAAAATGAGAGACAGGCAGCTCATTGGCTGGGAAAATCTGCAGATCAAGGTGTTTGCCAGGCCCAGAGCTACCTAGGATCTATACTGACATTTGGGGCTAATAAAAATCTGGAGAAAGGCATCCATTACTTGCAAGAGGCTGTCAAACAGAAGGTATTGACCAGTTTAATTATGAATGTCCTTTGTGATCATCCTCATTATTACTGTTGTAATTTTTATGATTGTGATTTTCATTCTAATCTTCAATGTTAATGTCATCATCAGTATAAAAATTATCGTTATTATGAGCATCAATTTTTAATTAATCATTATTATCATCACATTATGCAGGTCTGATTTTTTGTAAGTTATTGTGTTTAGCAGCTCTTACTTAAGAGTTTTGTGTGTTCTTAATTAAACTCCCAAAAGCCTCAGGGAGGCTTTTGTTTTTTTTTTTTCATAGCTGCTGCCACTGCAGGAGTTCTGGTGAATTTGTGGAGAATGTTTAATACACAATAACTAAATTTCTTTAAGCATGATTGGTTTCAGACTGCAAGATGATAACATGATGGATGTTGGGGCTTTCTATGATTATTATTTTGAATGTTTTCCATCACAGCATTTGCTGAAAAGCCATGATATGATAAAGCCCTGGCTAATTCTTGTTTCTGTTTGTTTATGTCATAGGTTTATAACATTTAATGATTAGGGATTTACCATGAGATTAAACAGCGGTTTTGGGTAAAAATGGTTTAGGTAATTTTTTGGCATTGAAAAAGTATGGAATTACTTTTTACTTAAACTTTATAAGCCCTGATAATAATTAAAATAGTGAAGAGGCTGTTTTACAGAGTAGCATATAACAAGCATTTTTTAAATAAAGTGCTTTATTTATTTTTATCTTACCAAACACTAAATGTATCAACTACTGAATTCAAATACCCCTTTTACACTTCCAACACAATTGCAGAATTCTCCCGTAATTGGACGTC
This sequence comes from Nesometra sesokonis, assembly GCA_025631205.1. NCBI lineage: Eukaryota > Metazoa > Echinodermata > Crinoidea > Comatulida > Antedonidae > Nesometra > Nesometra sesokonis. Next base: position 3,539 of record JAOTQE010139894.1, on the reverse strand, counting down.
CCAGATGTACAATTGCGGGACCGTTTGTAGTGTAAATGCTTTAAAAAAATCGATTGCGGGTTGAATCATCCCATGAGGAAGTGAAATGGAATGCATTCAACTTCAGTAATATAATTTCTGGTCTGGTATAAAAGGGAACTTGTTTTGCAATCGCTGTGGGAATGTCCCTGGATTGTATTTCGTTTGGCAGTGTAAAAGGGGTAAAACACAAGCTACATTAATTAGTTTTTATTATGTTTTTTATACAGGATGTAGAGGCAACATACAGACTAGGATTGTGTTATGAGGAAGGCATAGGTGTAGCCATTAATCACCCTAAGGCTGCAGACCTCTACCACAAGGCTGCTATGAAGGGGCACAGTGAAGCTCAATGCTGCATGGGACGCTTCCACCAACTAGGCCTAGGAGGCATCCCAACAAATACAGCAGAAGCAAAGGCCTGGTACAGTATAGCAAGCGATAATGGAAACCAAGAAGCTAAAGACAATCTAGCCACTCTAACATGCCGGGAATCTGATGAACACCTAGAAAGTCAAGCCACTCTAACATGCCTAGAATCTGAGGAACACATAGATGTAAAGCCGCATGACATATCTCTTTTGCATTATTCACAATCAGCTCCAAGCCTGCTTGGTATATTAGGTGCTAATGATATCAGCCTTGCCGACTGCCTTGGTTGTGGTGATGTTAAAGGTCCTATATGGAAGGACTGGCCTAGCATTTCATATTTAGATTTATTTCCTAGTTTCCACAAGCATTCACGCTCATTAACAGGCCAGTCTGGGAGGTGTTCATTCCAATTAGGGAGCGAGGATGATATACAGACCTTGAGTGATATACGATCTGATGTAAATATAAATTTCAGTGTTGCCCACTAGCTTCTTAAAAATTCCAATATACATCAACAGTCTACTCTCCCAGAACTGGGGGGTGGTGAATAGGGTGGCTACAACCCCTTCATCCTCAGAAAAACAATTAAAATAAGGGAAAAAATAAAATTAGGAAAAAAAAATCACAGAACGCCGATATTATTAAGGCCATAGACCTCTATAAAGTACCCAAACAGTTCCATATTTAAAAAGAAATCTTCATATTTTTGGAGGAGGGACACACCCCCACTGCTCACCTGCTTGGTGCTACGCACCTTGCCAGCCACCCACCTTTTCCAAATCCTAGACCCGCCACTGGAATTGGTTACCTTTTTTTGTTAGCTAAAGTTTCCCAATTTACCTTATTTGTAGAAGCATTTAAAATATTAGCTATTGCAGTTCTGCCGTTTTTGCCACAAACAGCACGTTTGGTTGTTTTTTCAAGTGTCTTGCTCTTATCATCAATTCATCAACACTCAGTCCATATAACTAAGTCTCCATGAAGAAAGGTCTGGTATAGCGTGAAGTCCAGATAACTTGAGTTTCAATAAAAAAAAAAAAGGGTCTGGTTTAGCGTGAAGTTCAATTCAAGTTAAATTTATTCAGAAAAGTTCAAACAAACACAATGGTTTTAAACGAATGCTCTTATTAGATTGCATTAACATCAAATAAAATTTTAAATGTTTACAATAATAGTACTTCAAAATCTTAACAATACCATTGAGCAGATAAAGCTCAAAGCAAGTTAATGTAATGCTAGAAATTCCAGACAAATCTTGTATTAATCAATTTTATAACAATTGTAATAGTTGTAATAATGCAATAATTGCCTATGTATGATTGGCAAAGTGATTTTTCGAAAATTTGAGATTGATTTAAAAGATGTTTTCTATTTAGTTTCATACCTTTGGTTTACAATAGGTGATGGTATTTTGGACACCTTTTTTATTTATTTATTTTTTTTTTTAGTTGGTTTTGGGAGAGTCGACTGTATTAAATAATTTAACTGCCACAAAAATAATGTACAAACAATCAATTTGCTCCTGATTAAGTAATAGGTATAAACTTATAACATTGTAATCATTGATAAGAAAATACAGTATTTAAGTATGATAGCTTAACAGTAACTTGCTGTGCTTAAATTAAATATCAATTAATAATATATAGAATTCAGTTTAGTTTCAATTTGAGTATTGGACATTTCTTTTATTAGCTAATGTGCAACAAAAGTTTATTGTGAAGTTTAGATAATTATGAAATAAATGCTTAAAAAATTGGTGCCATTTGCTGTTGCACAGCTAGTAATTAAAGCCACATTATGGTATTCGGAAAAACATGGTTTACACGCACATGGGAATATACAGTCAAACTTGTAAAATGCAAAGTGGCATTGAAAAAAAAATATTCAACATAGAATAAGTTGACTTAGCTCTTTGAAAAAAATAACTTGGTTAACATGGTGGATAATGGTAGTAACAAGGTAGATATAGGTAGTTAACAGGGTTAACCCTATAGAAACTACCATATTAAGGGATACCACCAAGGATATAGTCAGAAATGCTCTACAAGAACAGCCATTATTTAGAATAAACGTCCAGATTAATATGTATGTAACAAACAAGCAATTACTTATTGACCTTCAAGCTAAATATACACTACCTTACTAGGTAGTTCTCTTCTCTCTCTCTCTCTTTAGTAATTTAACATGGTAGATCTACCTAGTCAAAGGGTTTTATTTTTTTCCAAGGGAGAGTGACAAAAACATTAATCTGACATAAAAAATAAATCCGATTTAGAAAATGTTCCACTTAAGAAATATAATTTAGGCAAGTTTGACTACAGTGGCCTAACAAAGTTTTATATTTTCTGGTGCTAAAATAATGTAAATATAAGGTATTATGCACTTTATATGTATTCGAAATACAGTATTTCATTGTTGTTTTTTTTTACTAACAGTAAACCCACCGTTAGTTTTATACTTCTGTGAAGTGGATGCTGTATATTATGGGATGTAAATATATTATGTAAATAAAAAGAAAGCAATTTGGAAATATTAAACAGTCTGGTTCTACTGTTTTTTATCGTGGTTTTGTTTTATGTGATGTTGGGATTAATAAAGCATGTAGTATCAGTTTTTGTGTCGCTGGTTGAAAATTGCAAAAACCAATTAAGAAGAAAACTGTATGATTCAAAGAAAAAAAAGTTGCCTTCTACAGGGCCATAGCCAGCTTGAGGCAGACGAGGTGTTAGCCTTGTCTAAAATTTTTAATTTGTTTTATTTTTTCTGAAATACATTTATATAATACATATTGGCCCTACATGCGGCTTGGGCCCCAGCGTCGCATCAGCAGGAAAATTTGAATGCTTTACAGCAATGGGCGAATGAATGGCAGATGAGCTTTCATCCTGATAAATGCATAGTTTTGCGGCTAGGTAAAAATCTACCTGATTTTGATTATTTTTTAACCCCATCGGGACAATACGCAACCAAATTAACAGTTTCTGATACTCACAAAGATCTTGGACTAACTATTGATCAGAGATTAAATTTTAGTACTCATACTCAAGATATTGTTTCCAAGGCTAATAAAATTTTAGGACTTATTAGGAGAACTTTTCATTGTAAGAACACAAGTACATTGGTCCCACTGTATAAGACACTCGTTAGGC
>JAOTQE010139883.1:0-11721 GCA_025631205.1 Nesometra sesokonis | reverse complement strand
ATTAACAGAACACTACGGTATTGCAGTAAAATGTGACCGTATTGGAGGTCCACTATGTCCACATTTTAACAGCAAATAGATAGCAATACAGTAGGCGTGGGTCCAGGGCTTGGGAATTTTTTTTAGTACAGATGCTCTGTGGTGCCCTTTTACGGGGCCCAAATAGGTTGTTACCGTGTGGTTAAGGGGGTCCTACTTTGTACAAATCTTTGTTTCTTTTCTTTTATATATTTCAAATTGAAAGGATCATTATGATGAATTTAGTATTAGTATTTTGTAATGTTCCCCACATATTCACATGCAGTGTGCTGAATTATACTAAGTTAATTTTACGATATACAATTTATTAGGCCTAGTATGTGCGATTTTGCCTATTGCCATCTAATGCACAATAAAAATAAAACTTGTAATTATACACAGGAGTGGATCCAGTGGAACTAGAAAAGGGGGCACAATGTGAGCTGAGCAATAGGCGTTGGTCCAGGGCCGCCCAGATCCCGGGAATTTTGTTTTTTTTTCACTACAGGTGCTCTGTGGTGCACTTTTAGAGACCCAAAGTTTTCAAATTGGTTGGCTTCAAAGGGGCCCAAGCCGGCTTCCCCACCCATTAGTTCCGCATGCATTCATTTTTCAAAACATTTATTTGACTCGTAAACAAATACTTTTCCGTGATGTCCCCTATAGGAATTTCCGGACAGGAGTACTGTATAATTAAGCCTAAAAATGCAGAAAGGATTACCTATTATTAGGAGCAACCTTCAAACCTACATTTTGTTTTTGCTGTTTAATTCACAGTTTTACGAGTAATGTATATAGTTTTGGTAGATGTTTGTTGGAATATACTAATTTCAGTAGAAAATTTAGAGCATCAAATGACCCTGTATGGGGTTATATGCCAATGAAGTTTTTTTATTGGCAATTTATAGATAATCAACATCTTTATAGCACACTCAGAAAAAAATTGGCTTAATTTATTTTGCCAAAAAACAAATTAAAAAAATTAATAGCAAATTATTATCTACTCTATTATACGTAATTTTTAAACGTTTTGTCCATAAAACGACACATTTTAAGCACCCATATGTACGAACTAATGCCTTTAAAATACATTTGCTGTTTCTAGGCGTCTAAAAATAGAAGTATGCTGTCATTGCTAAACTACATTTGAAATCGATGGAGCTTTAACGTGTTGTATACATAGAAAGTTTATTTTATTCCAGTAGTCACTCGTTGTGTTATCGATCTTAATATTTCCCAAATGTATGGAACAAGGTAATTTTTTTTGGCCTACTTGGAAAATCCTAGGCTAATTTGGGTCCAAACTATCTATTTATTAAAGAACATTGCTAATTCCGATCGCAGCATGCCTACAGTGGTATTGATCTATGAATGTACTTAAACAGGGGCGGATTTAGTGGAGGGCGCAACCGGCACTCCCTCTCCCATTATCGTCAAAACGTAGTTGCGCTCCACCTTATATTAGGTGCGCCGGGGCAAAAATTTACCAGAAATACCCTAAACGGTCAAAACAGGGGTACCAGGGCACCAAAATGGAGAAACGACCTTTTTTTTGTTCGTGAGAAAAAAAGTGAAAACTACGCCCACCCGGACTGGTAAACATGCACAACTTGGTCATTTTTGTGGCACTAACTGCTCTACGAAAATATTTATTTTAGTTGTGAAATTTTAAATATTCTTTAAAATCTTCATAATTGAAAGTATTCTTTTATTTGGTTACATTGTGTGGTTCCCAAATTTCCCAACTCAAAAAATAAAATTAATTAGTTGAAGTAGTAAATTGTATTGGCTGGTGAAATAATTGGGATCAGACCAAAAATACTTGATAAGAAAAGGCAGAAAGGGCTATCCTAATGCCAGTTAATAAAATTCATCAGGATGCCTATGACCCATTACATAAATGCAATTAATAGTTTTTCAGTAGATTGTTCACATTAGTAAGCTTGGTGGGTGTTGCATTCCTTGGTGGTTGGTGAATTTCTTGGTGGGTGGTGACTTTATTGGTGGGTGGTGCTTTTCTTGGTGAGTTTTGCATTTCTTGGTGGGTGGTGACTTTTTTGGTGAGTGTTGCATTTCTTGGTGGGTGGTGACTTTCTTGGTGGGTGTTGCATTTCTTGGTGGGTGTTGACTTTCTTGGTGTGTGATGCATTTCTTGGTGGGCATTGCATTTCTTGGTAGGTGGTGACTTTCTTGTTGGGTGGTGACTTACTTCTTGGTGGGTGGTGACTTTCTTGGTGGGTGTTGCATTTCTTGGTGGGTGTTTCATTTCTTGGTTGGTGTTGCATGTCTTGGTGGGTGATGACTTACTTCTTGGTGGGTGTTGCATGTCTTGGTGGGTGGTGACTTTATTGGTGGGTGGTGCTTTTCTTGGTGAGTTTTGCATTTCTTGGTGGGTGGTGACTTTCTTGGTGAGTGTTGCATTTCTTGGTGGGTGGTGACTTTCTTGGTGGGTGTTGCATTTCTTGGTGGGTGTTGCATTCCTTGGTGGTTGGTGAATTTCTTAGTGGGTTTTGCATTTCATTTCTTGGTGTGTGGTGCATTTCTTGGTGGGTGGTGACTTTCTTGGTGTGTGGTGCATTTCTTGGTGGGTGGTGACTTTCTTGGTGGGTGTTGCATTTCTTGGTGGGTGGTGACTTTCTTGGTGGGTGTTGCATTTCTTGGTGGGTGGTGACTTTCTTGGTGGGTGTTGCATTCCTTGTGGTTGGTGACTTTTTCGGTGGGTGTTGCATTCCTTAGTGGGTGGTGACTTTCTTGGTGGGTGTTGACTTTCTTGGTGGGTGGTGACTTTATTGGTGGGTGGTGCATTTCTTGGTGAGTGTTGCATTTCTTGGTGGGTGTTGACTTTCGTGGTGTGTGATGCATTTCTTGGTGGGTAGTGACTTTCGTGGTGGGTGTTGAATTTTTTGGTGGGTGGTGACTTTCTTGGTGGGTGATGACTTACTTCTTGGTGGGTGGTGCATTTCTTGGTGGGTGTTGTATTTCTTGGTGGGTGGTCACTTTCTTGGTGTGTGGTGCATTTCTTGGGTGGGTACTGACTTTCTTGGTGAGTGTTGCATTTCTTGGCGGGTGGTGCATTTCTTGGTGGGTGTTGCATTTCTTGGTGGGTGGTGACTTTCGTGGTGGGTGTTGACTTTTTTGGTGGGCATTGCATTTCTTGGTGGGTGGTGACTTTCTTGGTGGGTGTTGACTTTCTTGGTGGGTGGTGACTTTATTGGTGGGTGGTGACTTTATTGGTGGGTGGTGCATTTCTTGGTGAGTGTTGCATTTCTTGGTGGGTGTTGACTTTCTTGGTGTGTGATGCATTTCTTGGTGGGTAGTGACTTTCTTGGTGGGTGTTGACTTTCTTGGTGGGCATTGCATTTCTTGGTGGATGGTGACTTTATTGGTGGGTGATGACTTACTTCTTGGTGGCTGGTGCATTTCTTGGTGGGTGTTGCATTTCTTGGTGGGTGGTCACTTTCTTGGTGTGTGGTGGATTTCTTGGGTGGGTATTGAATTTCTTGGTGAGTGTTGCATTTCTTGGCGGGTGGTGCATTTCTTGGTGGGTGTTGCATTTCTTGGTGGGTGTTGCATTTCTTGGTTGGTGGTGACTTTCTTGGTAGGTGTTGGATTTCTTGGTGGGTTGGTCACTTTCTTGGTGGGTGTTGCTTATTTGGTGGATGATGCATTTCTTGGTGGTTTTGCATTTCTTGGGTGATTGAAAGATTCATTGTGATCTACTGGCAGACAGACAACTGTTTTCTGTCTCTGTGATTCCCTGACTCATTATCATCCTCTGGTCTTAAGTTCTGGTTGTTGCATGTCCAGGGAAGTGCTGACCCTGTTTCTGTTCTAGCTGGTGAGTCCTGGTAATCTCTTGTTGACCCTAAGATTCCACTGACCCATATAACTTGTTTAAAAACAGATATTTATTTCTTTTTGATATATTTTATAACATGCATCTGATCATAAAACAGAGATAAAAAGTACTGTTTCAAAGCAGTATACATGCTATTTACCAGCATTATTAAACAGTTATAAAATAATGTTTACTAAAATATTTTACTACCAGTTCTATTTAATTTTTTCACAGATCTTAGTTTATTGAAACATCTATCAATAGAACAAACACAGGTAAATAAGTATTACATTTACAGTATTAATTTAAATAATTTAATGAAGAGAAATTTAACTTTTTAAGTACAGTGATGACACTTTGTGATGTCCTACAAAGGATCTCTTTGTTGCCCAATCAACTGAAATCTAAAAAATCAGGGTTCCTTTTGTTTGTATTTCATATTTCCAGATTTTTTAGCTAAATAGGGCAAGCCATGGCAAAAACACCAAGTTGTCGCCCAAGAAGCTAATGACAAAATAAGCAAATAAACAACAGTAAGTATAAAGAAATACAAAGGACATTTTTGTCAATTCTCTTTAGGGGCGGTCGCAGAATAAATTTAAGGGGGTTGCCCAGAGTCAAAATCCTATAGTTGTGGCGCCAGGTCAGTGACGAATGTGCGCACACAATATATTCTCTGCCTGGCCCACACGATGAAATGGAATTTACATTTAGTAGAAACATGCTGTACTACTTTCGGATTTTGTATGTTAGGCTTATGAAAAGAAAACTTTGAAATTAAAAGTGTTGCCTGGGCAACTAGGGCAACACCCCTGTGTCCGCCACTGTTCTTCAAGGACTTTGGTTATAGATGTTCGATTGTGATTATTGACCCCTTATTATAAAGCTTACAACAAGCATAATGTGGTTTCAACATTATCTCCATTTTTCAATTTTGCGACAACTTGGTGGTTTTGCCGTGACATGCCTCAAATACATAAAATTATCCTGAAATTATGGTACAGAAGTTATCTTAAATATTGTGAGATTTCCCGATTGACTAAACCCAGGTTTTTAAAAATGCTATGCTTAAGCAACATGAGTTTTTAGTCCAAATATTACCATATCAATTTTTGAATGAATATTGTTTTTGAAACAACCTTGATTATTTCACCATTCAGATGGTAAAATATTAATATATAGTAAAAGCTTAATATATCAAACAGAAGGTGGTGGGGTGGGGACAATTTGGGTCCTGATATCTAAGGACTCAAGATGTTTTAGGGCTGTCGAGCATACTAAGACCTTAAAAGATGACTTATTTTATTAAGCAAGAATTTATTATGACACTTAACTATAAGTTAGGTTCGCTTATACCCAAGTGTCATTTTGCATGAAAAATACTCAAAAGTTGTGTTATAAACAAGGGTGGACTTGTACTGTAATCAGTATGTTAAAACATTTGTCATTTTATTAAAGGTAACAAACCTTCTACCTCTGCAATGCCTGTCCAACCTGGAGACATTAAACATTGGTTCTACGTATCCAACATGTGAGAGTTTGAAGGGTCTTCAGAAACTACCCAGCTTAAAAGCTGTCAACTTAAGCAATATTTACTGTAGGCCTATGGAAGCCGATGGTGCTCTCTCATGCTTAACAGGTTATCATTTTCAATTATGTTTCCAAAGCTTTAACCCTTTTTTTAAATCGTATCGTGTATCTCATGCAAGATGATTTACTCTCCCAGGATGCTTATCCAGTATCCTGTACATGATAGCTGTTTGATTGCATTATCAATGCTGCCCTCTTTAACTTTAAGCTTCAAACTTTTTTGAGGCAAGTTGGTAGAAAAGCAAACATTTCAACTTATAACTAGTTTTTATCCTAGATGGTAATCTATGTGTTTTGTAGATGTAGACAGGTAGGATAGAAATAGGTGTTTCAGTGTAGAATGTGGAAGACTCCGGTTAACACATAAATAGATGTGTATGCGTATGTGGTGCGGCATAAATTGATATCACATTTTTATCAGTGCTATTACATCAATCTCAACACCACCAGTATGATTTCTGAACATCAAGTTTGTGTATGACAACTAGCTAAACAGTATATAGCCCCCTCTACTTAATACAGAGCTTGCAAAATATATAAATGTATTTGTTGTGCTCTCGTCTAATGTGGTTGGCCCAAACGAATTTTATTTACTTTTTATAATACTGAATTGTATTGAGCAGTATTTACTCTAATTTTAATTACCCATGTCATTCTGTATCATAATGAACAACATTCACTCAAATTTTATCACAATATTCTCAAGATTTTAGTCTTTAATTTTGTGATTAAAAAAGTTAAGGGCTTTCGAAAATCTGGAACAATACTTTAAATTAACTTATGAAGTATTTGTATAATTATTTAAATAGTGTAATTGTTTTTATAGGTATGCAATTAAGACATATTCAACTACCAAGCAGACACAGTACAACAGATTTAGGAATACAGTGCATTGCAGGTATATTATCCATATTCTTTCATTCACTTTTATTGTCTCCGCCAAATTCAGTTTGAGAGACACTATGGAACAGGCTCTGTATGTATGTAGTTGTCGCTGTTGCAAGCGGTAGATGTCTCTAAAATACATCAAGAGATTTTCTACGTTATTCATCAAATTTAGCATCTCAAGAATAATATTTGCTCGCTGTTTTCGATGAATCCTTTTCCTGAACACCTAAAATCAGCTTGAACTGAATATTAGTGATATTTTTCATCGGATGGCAGTGATTTTGATCGAATTCTGTTCAACTTGACCTAGCGTGCAAAACTTGACTGGTGCTGGGCATTCTGCTGTGCTCGCGAGCGGCGACCCACATTGCTAACACGTGTAGTAAGGACTAGGCTGGGTCCACGTGGTGGGATCTTCGAAACTGTAAGTTGCCTTTTCTTATTGATGACATCTAAAGCCAGGAAATTGGAGCAAAGAGGGCATCAAGTGATCACAGTGAGGAGTTCTAGGCCTAAATACAGCTGGGCCTAGCTAGCCGCCTAGGCCTAGCCTATCAAAATTTGTGCACTGACAAATAAAATACAAAATCCCTTTTAAGTATATAAACTTTTATTGATGTGTAAATTCGTAGACAATTATTATATGACATGGGAATAATAAACAAACGCCCTAATAGATTATTTTTAATTTATGTATGTGTGCTTTTTGTCTGCATGCTGGTGACTGCCAATCCAGAGGACCACCAATTAAATCGAAATCCAAATTTCCATGCCACGTTTGCAACAAACCATGTATTTGGGGAGAAAGAGCAATTGTGACCAAAGTTATGGCTGGTATCACGTTGACTGTAAGGACATAAATACCGTAGTCTATGATGTGCTCGAAAACAGCAAGTTATCATGGACATGCTGTAGTTGTGGCTTACCAAATTTTACTTCTGGTTTGTTTGTATCCAGCTCTTTCGAACTAACCAACAGTTCAAGTGGTACTATGTCGTCCCTTGATTGTGAAGATCAAGTGATACAACCTCCGATTGCCACCTCATCCCCAATACATGTACGTTTTGATAAATTAGGGATGATACAGAAACTGACAGCAGACCAAATTTTGTATAAACAAAAGAATTTAAAAAAAAGTAATTAAAACGAAGAAAGTTCAGTTTAGTAGGTCTATTAGAGTTATGATTATAAACTTCCAGAGTATCCGCAATAAAAAAGCAGAACTCGCTGTTTGCTTAGAAAATGACAAACCAGATATTATTATTGGTACTGAAACTTGGCTGGATAGTTTAGTCAATACTAGTGAGATTTTTCCAAAGAATTATGTAGTATTTAGAAAAGACAGACCCAACAATGCTAGGGAAACAGCACATGGTGGTGTCCTCCTGGCTATAAAGGGTGACATTATTTGTGTACATAAAACAGAATTAGATGCCCAATGTGAAATTGTGTGGGTACAAATTGATGTAGCTGGTGGAAAACCAATATTGGTAGAAGCCACACAGCACAGATATTGATTACCTAAGCAAACTTTGTGAATCATTAGATAAAATAAAACGCCCCCAAAATTATAACATATGACTAGGTGGAGATTTTCATTTAGGTGATATAATATGGGAAAATGCCTCAATAAAGCCTTGCTATAATAAACCAACACTAATTAGAGAACTAATAAATATAGGTAATGATTTTGGCTTTACCCAATTAGTCACAAACCCAATGCGAGGCCAAAATAGGTTAGATTGTTCTTTACATGAAATCCCACCTTGGTCTCTAAATTGTCTGTCATACCTGGCATTAGTGACCATGATGGTATACAGTTTATAGTAATTAATATGAAACCAACCTCCACCATCCAAAAACCTAGGAAAATATATTTTTACCATAAAGCAAATATAGACGACCTCAAAGAGGAAGTTTGGAAATTTAAAAGTACAGTAAAGATATACTGTAGATAAATCTGAAACTAATACATTATGGCTAACTAAAAGATAGGCTTAATTCGGCTGTAGAAAAATTCATTGCTTCTAAGGTTGTTAGGAACAGAAATATATCTCCATGGATTGATAGAAATATTAAGCGTCTTCATAAAAGAAAACAGAGAGTGTACAATAAGACAAAACAGTATAATAAGCAGGAAGACTGGGAGTCGTTCCGATCTCTGAAAAAAAAATCAATAAAGTTACTTAGAAAGCATACAGGTGTTATATTAAAAACAAATGTATTGAGTCCACTAAACAATTTTGGAGCTTTGTTAAAACACTAAAATAGAACTCCTCCGAGATCCCAGCCCTCAAAAATCATAATGGAGATTTAGTAATAGATAAAGAAAAGGATATTTTTATTCATTAAAATGGTGTAATAAACAACTTAAAGAACTGAACGCACATAAAGCGTTTAGGGCCTGATAACGTGTCTCCCCAAGTTCTTACAATGACTGCAGATGAAATTGGTCCAGCCCTTACAATTGCCTTCCAAAAATCACTTGATTCTGGTGTAGTACCAAGTGATTGGTTATGTTCCAATATATTGTAACTCCAATTTTAAAAAAACGAAAACGAACATCTCCAGAAAACTATAGATCAATAAATCTTACATCTGTTTGTAGTAAAGTACTCAAACACATCATTAAATCAAACATAATGACACACCTAGATGAATTTAATATATTATGTCACCAATAACATGGATTTAGGAAGGGACACTTGTGCGAAACTCAATTAATATCACTAATATCACATAATATCACTAAAAATTTAGATAACAGAGTACAGACTCCGAAAGGTCCACTAGTCAACTTCAACTAAGAAAGTATAATGCATACTCCAAACAATGAGATACACGCCATCGTGACAAGATTCAATATTTCAACATAAATTATGTCATCATCAGCAATGATTGAATGAATGAATCATTCCTGATGATGACATAATTTATGACGAAATATTAATTCTTGTCACGATGGCATGTATCTCATTGCTTGGAGTATGCATCTTAGAGTACAGACTGACATGATAATAATGGATTTCCAAAAGGCCTTTGACAAAGTGCCCCATTTAGGTCTGCTCAACAAAATGTGGCGCTATGGAATTTAGGGAAAGACCTATGATTGGATAAAGTCCTTTCTGATGCAACAAAAACAACGTGTTGTCGTAGATGGTGAGTTCTCGTCAAATCCTAAATATTTAGGTATTAACATCGTGCATGACTTAACTTGGAATATTTATATTGAATCAATAGTATCAAAAGCAAATAGATTGCTTGGTTTTATAAGGAGAAACTTGTATTCTTGTCCAATGAAATTAAAAAGTTTAGCTTATAAGTAATTGGTAAGACCAATTTTAGGATATAGTCCCGCAGCATGGGATCCTCATACTAAAAAGCTAGAAAACATGCTCGAGTCGGTACAAAACATAGCTGCTCGTTTTGTTACAAACACATGATTGGAAAGCCAGTATTACAGAAATTAAAAATAATCTTAAATGGGCGAACTTAAAGTCCGTCTCAAAATAAATAGACTAATGTTGTTTCACCAAGCAATAGCAGATCGCCTTGCAGTGCCAGTGCAATTGATGCTACACCCAGTCCAGCGGAACACGCGGACGTCCAATTTTATACCAATCACCGCAAACAATAATTGCTGCAAGTTTTCCTTCCTACCCTGCACTACTGATGATTGCAATTCACCTCTTCATGAAATTACCAGCATTGAAAACAAAGACTTATTTAAATCTGCCATCTATAATCACTTCAGCCTTCTTGAAGAGGACTAGGATCTTCAAAAGTGCCACCACCAACTCCCATGTGAACCCCTCGTTTTTGGGTTGTTCGGTAGTACCAAGACAAGACAAGACAAGGTGTGTGTGTGTGTGTGTGTGTAGTTGAATTGTTAACATTACCTTCTTGTCATTTCTAACTTGATTTCAATTCTGATTGTTCTGATTGAAGATAAGTGGGACTTCCTAGCCTCTGCAAAGGACTGACAAAGAAGCATCAAGTAAATATTAAATGCCACCATGTAAAATACGGCAGTCACAAGAAAAAGTGGGCCATATAAGATATGTTTACTAAGGTTAATGAATTTAAACAGTATTCAAGCAAGGTATGTAGAGGCAATAATGACATATATTTGATGTATTTTCTTTAAGGTATGTCACTATGTGAGCTTGATTTATCGGATTACATCAACATAACTGATGATGGAGTACATCACCTAGCTGATATGACAAGGTACACACATGTTTTATTATATTTAGTATAATAACATTAAAAAAAAATGATTACAAGCAGAAAATAAACTTTATGGGACCAAAAAAAGGAAACTACAGTATTGATGATACTCTCCTATACATTAGATAGCCTTTTAAAGTGAAATTTATTGGTTATACTGACTATTGTACGTATGGAACATTGTTTGGCATCTATTTGTATTTTTTAATGAAGCAGTTATTTTTTTACATATTCTCCTACATTAGATATCCTATACAGATTATTGTACGTATGGAAAACATAAGACAAGCCAGATATTACCCAACGAAACATTGTTTGGCTTTTGTTTGCTGTGTATTATAAAACATTCTAAATGTTTTCAAATTTTGGTTTATTATAGTATAGAAATATCAGCATTATTACAATTCACAAATTGGTGGATGGCAGGCTGATTTTAGAGTTTTCAAAATCATAACAGAATTGCTAAGGCAACATGTGTTAATGAACAAATACTGTATGCAAATGAAGCTAGGAGATAACGGCAGAAATTGTTTTTTCAATTGTGTGCATATAAAAAAAAGAACTGTAAGGGTCCCTTGAATATTTCCATCCTTCAAGAATATTCGTTGTTTAGCATTTAAATCATCAAGTTGTCAAAACAGGTCCGCCTGAAGCTTTAAAGTTATATTGCAATACAATGGGAGCTAACTGTGGCATCATCATCATACATCATCAGCATCATCATCATGTTGTGCCACTAGTAGCTCAATAACCACCCATACATAAAATACTTCTTTCAAATTGTCAAATCATCTATTGATTTATTGCTTGTGTTTCTTGATAATGTTTTCTGTAACGTGTCTATATTGCCTTAAATAATTTTCAAAAATTTTAACATTCAAAATCAACGTTATCTTGGTTAGGATAACAGTCAACACAACAATACAACCTTAGAAAACTTGTCAAGATGATTATGTGTGTGCACTTAGAAAAAAGCAGAGTCCAGGTGATGTCTAATATTACTGTCTATTTTCAAAAACACATTAAACTGGGTGGAAAACATTAAAATAATTTGAGAAAAGACATTAGACTTTGTGGAAAACATTAAAATAATATGAGAAAAAGACATTAGACTGGGTGGAAAACATTAAAATAATATGAGAAAAAGACATTAGACT
>JAOTQE010139872.1:0-11721 GCA_025631205.1 Nesometra sesokonis | reverse complement strand
AAATGTGTAATTACATTGTATGGAAGCCAAAACGTTAAGAAAATATTTATTTCTGTTACCCTTACGAGCTACGGCCAGAAAAGTGCGCGCGTGCGCGAAAAATTTGCGGAAAATATGAAATGCTCAAAATGGCCTGAAACGTGCTCTACTGTGATCAAAAATTGATTTTGGGGTTTTTGAAATTTCGTTGCGCGCGAACGCGTACTTAACGACGCGTACGCAAGTTGGACGCGTGAGCACAAATTTGAAGCTTAACATAAATTTTACGCTCACGAAATATGATACAAAAAGTGACAGAAAGAAATAAGATGAAAAAAAAGAAAAAGATCCATGGCAACAACAATAGCTGCTCCGCTATGTAGCGGATCAGCTAATAACAAAGAAGATCTCTTACAACAACAATAGCTGATCTGCTATGTAGCAGATCAGTTAATAAAGAAAAAGATCTCTTACAACAACAATAGCTGATCTGCTATGTAGCAGATCAGCTAATAAATGACGTTTAAAAAAAGCATTGGATTAATTTTGATCAAGGTCTGGAAAATGTCCACCACTCGAAACCTTCGATAGTTTGTAATTTATTAAAACAAAAATAGGCCTAAGTCTTACATTTTAATATATAAATCTAAGCCTATTTTAAAAGGCTAGAGGAGAGAAGAGTGAGGATTGTGAGGTGGGTGGGGGAGGGGGGGTAATATTGTCAATCAACCTCCGCCGTAGTAGGCCTATGGGCACTATTTAACTATTATCTACGTCTTGGGGTCTCTCTGCTCTGTCAACTTCTCTTAACTCAAGAACAAAGTATAAAGAAGGATACTGTATTGTATATCCCGTAGATACAGTAGGCATGCATTGTAATACAGTATACTAATAGTCTCAAGGACTGGATGTTGCTGTGGCGCTGTAGCTTGGTGGTCCTGGTTTCGAACCTGGTTAAACGCCACGTAGGTTCCCACGACTTAACACCGCCACTCCCCAAGCCTCGTAATGGGACTCGGTTTAGAAACCATGGCGTATATCTCATCCTGTAAGTGACGAAAAAACTTTCGTATTATTAGTCCCCTACGTGTGACGTCATGCCATGCAGCAAGTAGGCCTACAGGCTTGTTACTCCATGGAGTCTTCTTTACTCCATGGTTACTCGCGCTATTTCGTCTGTCCACAAAACGAATCGTGGACCACACATGGGTAACCCCTTTCGTATCGAAAGATTTTACTGTCCTTTTATCCGAGAAAATTTGTTTCACCACCGGAACTATTAGGGGCGGTTCCAAGATCGTGTGAAAGAAGGGGCGCAAAATTTTCGGCCAGGTGGACGTGCCAAGTTCAAATTTAAAATAAAAAACGCATTTTTTTGCGTGTAGGCCTATTTCGACTACGGTAAAGTATTGCCTAGTTGTATTTGCTTATAATCTATTATCGAGTGATCGGTACACGTGATTTAAGAGGGGCGCCCATGTTTTACGATATTAAAGGGGAGCGCGCCGGATGCGCCCCCTCGAAATCTGCCCTCGGAATTATAGTGTGAAAAACTTGAACCCTTTGAATCCGTGCCGTTGTTTGTGGAAAAATTCACGGTTTCCCTGCCTTAACATCTTGGGACATACAGCTGGTGCAATAAAAATCCCTCCGACGGGATTAAAACCTCTTCACAAGGACTCCTTCACTACAGTAGGGATCTTATCAAGAAACTAGAGGCTGTACAACGCCGTGCTGCAAGGTTTGTCTGTGCAAGGAGGTTGTCTGTGATTACAGTAGTGTTACCAAAATGCTTAAATCTCTTGAATGTGACACCTTGCAACTGAAAAGAAAAGTAATGTTACATAAGATCGTTAATAACCAGATAGCCATACCAGCGTCACCGTTTCTGCATCCGGTCAAACGCCCAACTCGCCAATCCAACTCAAAAGCATATATAAGACCGCACGCCAGAAAAGACTGCTATAAAGAATCATTCTTTCCCGGGTTACTATCACCGAATGGAATTCATTATCTCAAGAATTGGTAGACATCAACGATACAGAAACTTTTAAAGAAGAAATCACTTAGCACCCGAGAAACCAAGCCTACGACTAATTAACACCATTTACGCCCTCACAACCCTCTGCGTGTGACCTCAGTTGAGGAGTTGCATAGTACCAGAATCAAAATCAAAGTCAAAGTCAAACCTACGACCTCTCGCTAGCGTGGCAGAACTCTCATTCAACCACAGAGGTTGTGCATGGTTGAACAGAATCAAATAACCGTCAGGCGCATCGTACCACAAAATGCTGCCTCAAGGGTGTGTTTAGGTATATTTTGGGGACTGAAACCATAAGCGTAACCCTCGAACCTTAAGACCGTCCCTGGATTACAATTTTACCCAATAATAAATCACTGCGCCTCATAGACAAGTACGGTAGCCTACCGGTACTTGAACAAAAATCAGTCTTTATTCCGTCCTTGTGCCACTCTGTTTGTAGACGAGGAGTCTCTAGCGGAAGCCTAACAGGATGGTTTCGAACGCCAAGTGTACGTACGTATCTTCATTTTCCCCAAGTGTTATAACTTTTGAAATAATACCGTGCTTGTTCCATGAATTTACACTATATAATACAGCGTCATAATCATGAGGATCTATTTTAAACCTAAGACTCAATCATATTTTAAACATGCGAGGAAGTTGGATTGCCTCGTTGACAATGACATTGCTCCCGTTTTTAACCTTTTTACCAGTCATACGATTATTTCAAGGAAAAGCCGCGACTAGGGAAACTTGAGAACCCAGGGAATCGAAAGAAAACAATTTGACAATACTGCAATTTGAAACGAAGATAGGTAGTAGTTCTGAAGAAAAGTTTAGTGATAGCCTCGTGGCTAAAATTCTTGTTTATTTATTACGGAATACGATTGTGCAAATTCAGTGCGCAATAGCACAGAAAAAGCGGATACCCCAGCTTGTTGTGTTTAAAAGTGATATGGATTCCATCATGCCGTGCCTCAGGCGTAGACTACGGTTCACATTGCATGAGTCTTCGTCGGGCCATAGGTTCGTATTGAACCTTTCCATACATAAGCCTACCATAAATAATTACATAAACAAACAAAAAAACAGAACAGCAATCAAACAAACAAACAAACAAACAAAACATTTGACTTCTTGATTACAAGTTCGACGTAGGCTTATCTTAACTATCGGTTGAAAACTTAGAACAAAAATACGGTAACGATTTTAACTACATTTTGAAGCACATAAATTCACTCATGGAAACGCTCTATGTCTAGGGCCTGTTTAATACTGTTTCTGTTTCAGTTAGTTTATTTCAAAATAAAAATGAACATCATTCATAAACACAGGCCTAATTAAAATAACTACGGTAATAAGGTAGGCTATTAGGCCTTCATTTATTAAGAAAATTTTTGGGGATTAAAAATGAAGATGAACAAGGAGTAGGCAACACAGGCAAAAGTAAACAGCTGTCTTTAGGATACCATCCATAAACAACCTGGTAAAAATATTAGTAATACTAATAGGCCTAGTAGTAGCCTAACAGCACCAATTAAATAATAATAGGCCAAATAAATGATAAGACAATGGATTGGTACTCGTTGTTACTAATAGGCCTAATAATAATTTACAATGTTGTATTCGATAGATGATGATGATAATAATAATAATAATAATAATAATAATAATCACAATAAAAGTAAATGTATAAAAAAAAAAAAACAAGAAAAAATGTTTGATAGGCTTACAATAAAAATGCACCTATCTTCATAACAATTTAAAGGCTAGAGCCGGACTCATACCTACGAGTAGGCCTACTTGCTTGACACCGTCGGGTCGGGATGTCTGCTTACGGGAGGACAACCTTTGTAGAATCACATAGGCCTACATACTTATGTCCGACATTTCACGGTCTCCCGAAATTCAAGAAACCGGGGCCTTTATCTATGTTATTAAATAATGTACTATATTACTATTAGGCCTATTTATTACTTTGAGAACATTTGGTCCATCAATATTATTTTCAGTCATAACATCATGTCTAATGATTGTTTTATACAGAAATTTGTATTTTTTGTACACAAATTCACGAAATTCTCCGGGATGGCCGCTTATGGGAGGTAAATAAAACTACCAATATTCTAAAGCAATCTAGAATTTTTCAAAAAGAGGGAGATGTTTGCTTACAAGAGGCACGGAATGTACTAGTAGTAGTAACAACGGGTTTTTGAATGAGTGCCTGTTATGGGAGGTGTTCGCTTACTGTGGTTCGCACAGGGAGGTTAAACTTAATGTATACAAAATGCTTATAATTTTTGTTTACTAGAAACCATGAACCTCCTACTTAGTACTAGCCAACATAGGCGGCGGAAGAGGGGGATGGGGGACGCGTCCCCCTAATGATAATTCAGGGAGGGGGGGGGGCAGTCTTCCTGAAATGTCACCACAAAATTCACAATTTACAATTCAAAAACAGCAAGTAACTATGGTAAATATGAATAATTTGGGCATGAAAACCACCTCCTGGAACCAGAAAAGCACAAATTTAGAGGCAAAAACGTTTTTTTCCCTTTTTTTTGCTCATCAAATTCTAACCCGGCTAGGGTAGCTGAGCAAAATTTAACCTCGTCCCCTTCTAATTCAAAAACGTTCCGCCGCTTCTGCTAGCCCAGCCATCTACTCTTTTATGTTAAAATAAAAAAAAAACATGACCTTAAATATAATTTTTATGAAGCGTTATTAATCAGTCCTAATCTTCTCTTTAAAATTTAGTTCCTATAGTATTAAATTTCATTTTAACCAATGCATCTGATAACACGGTAGCCGCTGCAACAGGATACGACTACTCGCGAATTCGACGAGTTTTTGTTCAAGTTTTTCAATCGTTTCCTGTACATGAACTGGTATGAATAGGTAGAAGACGCTACTAATCCACGCTTATGGTGGTCCTATATATATCTCCCAAGTGAGATTCACGCGAATAGACACTAAAGCACGTTCATCATTCATTCATAGATATATGATTAAATTCTAACAATAATTGTGGATTAACTTTAGACCTGCCTACATACCACATTTTAAAAACACTTGGGCTGAACTGCCCCAGCATTTGGGTCTCAGTAGTGATCTATTGTGAGAAAAATAACCCATTTTTGGAAATTAATTTGACACTGATCGGGGTCGGGCACCTATAAAACGAAGACCTAAGACCTAAGACCCAAAAACGAAGACCCCTGTTTTTTCTTTGTTATTTGGCTCATGATGAATCACTCTAACAGAAAATCATCACCCCGCCATTATTCCAACATTTTCCAGCCAAATAACTTAGGGTCTTCGTTTTATAGGCACCCGATAGGGGTCGTTTCTATTTGTAGTGCAACGTCGACAGGATCTAAGTGTGTTAGTTTGAGTAAGTACAATGTTATCGAAAATATTGATCAAAGATGGTGATGATGATGATGATGATGATGATGATGGTGGTGATGATGATGATGATGATGATGATGATGATGATGACGATGATGATGACGAAGATAATGATGATGATGGTGGTTGTGATGATGACGATGATGATGATGACGACGACGATGATGATGATGATGATAATGATCATGATGGTGATGATGGCGATGACGACGATGATGCTGACGAGGACGATGACGCTGCCAATGGTGATGATGATGATGATGATGATGTGGGGATGGTGATGATGATGATGATGACAATGATGATGATGATGATGATGATAATATTGGTGATAATGACGATGATGACGATGATGATGATGACAATGATAATGATGCTGACGATAACGTTGACGATTGTGATGGTGATGATGACGGTGATGATGTTTACGGTGATGATGATGATGCGGATTGTACTTGCGCCCCATCTTATATTACAGATACAGATACAGATAGTACTTTATTCATCCTCAACAGGAAATTACAATGCTCATGTGATTGTATCGTTCAAAGATGGTGAAATGACAACAGAGAGAAAAAAAACCCCTGATATACAAAATATTCTATCTGTGAAAATTTACATTATACAATCCTAATCCCACTAGGAATGAAAGAATTGCGATAACGGTTAGTGCGTGCCGTGGACGATCTCAACCTACCACTCCGTACAATGACGCATGATACAGGATTCAGAGGATGGGAAGAATCTGCTATCAATTTAGAAAGCCGCGGGTCTAAAATTTACCTCAAAAGGTACGCAGACGCACATACGGGCCAGACGTAACAGGGTACGGAAGACGCAAAAAATAATAGGCCTACAGATTAACGTGTTGTTTTTCTTGTCAAAATAAAAACTGTATCAACGCCCACTCGGCTTCGGGAAAGGGCGCCCCTCCTCCTCTCACTGGATCCTGGATCCACCACTGAAGATGGTACCAACATGGCCATGGTACCAAAGACTGGTGCACAATAGCCAGGTTTCCCAACTTTACGAAATACGAAAACGAAAACGGATACGTCATAAATTCTTGAAACGTTTGAGTAGAACACATTGAATATCTGTCACAGTTGGTCAGTATTTTAGAATCATCATCAACGATTCGTAGATGGAAAATTTGATATATTTTTAAACACACTTAGCAACTTTAAAAAATGTAAGAATGACGTATCCGTTTTCGTAATCGCATTTCGTAAAGTTGCGAAACATCGCTATTGGACGTGAACAAGCGAATTCTACTCGAGCGAAAAATTTTGTCGCACGTTTTCGACGCGGAATTCGCTATTTCGGGTCCAGTGTGCAACGGCTTCAACCATGATTAAATAATTTCATCAACAATCTGTTTTTTAGTAAATAGTTAAAAAAAAGAGGATGATTAAGAATACTGTTGTCTTTTACGGTACGGTTGCTTGTAGAGTAGGCCTGTACCGTATCAATTGTTACAAACAAAAAACAAATTTTGTCGCACGTTTTCGACGCGGAATTCGCTATTTCGGGTCCAGTGTGCAACGGCTTCAACCATGATTAAATAATTTCATCAACAATCTGTTTTTTAGTAAATAGTTAAAAAAAAGAGGATGATTAAGAATACTGTTGTCTTTTACGGTACGGTTGCTTGTAGAGTAGGCCTGTACCGTATCAATTGTTACAAACTCAGTAGGTTACCGGTTGATAATAATAATAATAATAATAGGCCTAATGTTAATTTTAATAATGATGTACAAAATATAATTGTGATTGCTCATAACAGTGTAAAATATTGACTTATTAGTCAGAGAAGATGTTAAGTGATTTTGTATATTTGAAATAAAGTGGGAGGATCCTACACAAGAGAAAAAAAAATTTCATCAACAAAGAAAAGCATGGTTGAAACAGAAAGTTTCATTTTAGTTTCGCATTGCATAGTTTTTTGTTTTTATTATTTTAGTTGTGTTAATTTTCACAAATAATGGTCTATGAATAAAACGCGTTTTCACACGTAATTTTGCATGCACGCAATGAAACGAAAAAAAAAAACTGACACTTGAATATCGAATTTTTTTTACTATGCACAAAATCACCTTGAAAATGCCGCTCATTGAGTAGTTTTTGAAGAGCCCCAGACAGACGCGATGTTATGTTTTCTCAAGAGGGTAGGCCTAAACCTTCAAATACAGTATTTCACCGTTTTTACCTGAAGGGGGAATATTTTGAAGCAGAAAGGGATTGATCGTGGACATTGGACTGGGCAATATGCCGAGAAGAAAAAGACAACGGAAATATCAAAAGAAATTGATATCTCATGATCTGATACAGGCCTATACATGCTTACAAACAAAGACAAGGACTATCGGTGATCATCAAATTTTATAAAATTTTCAATAGTAAACAAAAACTGTTTGGAGGCTGTATCGTCATGCGTGGCCTACATCCATTGTTTAAAATGATTAATGTTACATACAGCACATTAAAAATGCAAGGAAAACAAGCACAAACCAATAAAAAATAGGCTTCAGGAAAACAAAAAGAGTTCGGTAATGCGTTTTACGTTAGATTAATTCTGGATAAAGTAGTTCTAATCATTTTTAATTGACAAAATTATAGTTCAAACTCTTGATACTGTACTATGATTTTATCCTATTCTTGCCTATTTAGCTTACTGTACAGTGACACTTTTGTTTTGGTGGAGAAAATCATCTTATTTGAATTTTCTTTTTCGGCTTGTTTATTAAACAGTCTTTATCAGAAACTGTTCCCTGGTGCAGGCCTGTATGTGGTCGAAAGGAAACTCAAAGGTGACAAAACACTTCAATACTTTTGCCTGAGGAAATTTTAAGGTGTCAACAGCCAAATTTGGTCTTCATTAACATTATCTTTACTTCAATCAACTTAGGAAGTACTTAATTGCTAATTCTTATCAAAATCTTTATCATAATTATTTTCGTATTGGATCTAGATTACCCCTCTTCTGTCTTCATCAGTTGTTAGCCCTGAAGTCTGATTTACGAGACTACTAAAGGTAAGAGGTAAGTGATTAGCACATCTGCACTGACAGACATTGCAACAAATTGAGTCAGGTTTCTTTTCATTTATTTGTGATAGTGCAAATTAACCAGGAAGGCTTTATTTGTGGGAATAAATGACATGCTAATGATATCTGTTGGTATGGAAAAATCCCCACTGCAAAAATCATACGGGGAGAATTGGATCCAACGCTGATAAATTAGTAGGCTATGTTAAGCCAAATAAAAATATAAAAATAAAAAAATAAAAAAAAATATTAACCTCATCTAAGAACTGTAAGGCCTATACCGTGCTACCTACTGCAATAATTTATCTGCATAATCTCATTTTCAATTACAATACTACATGCAATTTAATTTTACCACAGGTCTTCTATTGAGTTCTTAACTGTTGCGTCACAAACAACAGGTGGCGCGCTTTGTTGCTAGTGATAATGAAGTCAACCGATCGTCGCTAGCCTATGTAGAGAAGCATAGCTGATTTTATTTTGTTTTATTCTCTATAGGATCTGTGATTTTACCAACGGATATAAATGACACTTTCGACCGACCGTTGATTCACCTTTAATGTGCACATTCTTAAAAAGTTATAATAATTGGTTTGTCATTTAGCAAACGGTTTTTTTTAGTAATAATATGTATCAGTTTTTTCAATTTGTTAGACAGCCCACTTGCGATCGATATGTGCATTTTCGATTTGCAGTTCAATTGGTCGAAATTTGGCACCAGGCAATTTCTTAGTTACGGGAGTATGTAGGCCCATATTGATCATCACATTGGTTACCCCAAAGAGTTTAAGCTGGGTTATTATTTTTTTAAGTGTGTTTTTAGGGCAGGTTAATATTAAATGGAGAGAGAGAAAGCAGATATATTACTATGCATAATCTAGGTACAAGGAAAAATCCCTAACAACCTATAGGATTACTGTGTTTTCTATCGCAATAGAAATAAAATAGGCCTAAGTAGTACAAATATAAAATGTTGATTTGTTTCGAATTGGAGTTACTAGAGTAGTAGTAGTAGATTAGGCCTATTATTTAAGCTTTACGTTAATTGATTGTCGTTTAGTTGGCAAAAGGACGCATATTCAACTTTAAATAATTTTTTATTTAAATTTCAGAAAACTTAAGAACAGTTAACTTAAAGCATCCCATATGCATTAGTATCTACCTCCATGGTAATACAAGCATGGAGTTTGTTACTCCATGTTACTCCATGTCAATATATTAGGCATACCGGTAACACTAGAAAGGCTTTTTAACGCTTTTCGATGCAAACGAAAACTTAGGACACTGAATTCTAATAGGCCTTATTAATAATATCAAATCTATGGAAATTCTAAGTAATAATAAAGAAAGATCACTGTTTTCTACTATTTTTCCTTATTTTCACATGATACATTAACATCTTGTTGGCAATTGACAACAGTGCAGTACCACTAAACGAACAATATTTTAAAATTCGTTGTTCTCCATCTAGAACCACATTATCTTTAACCCCCTCCCCATCATGATAATGTCTACTGATAAATTTTTGAATATAATTTGCGTGCGCATGCAAGTTATCCGCCCACTTTCACGTGACCTTGTGTACTAGACGGGAAGCTGAGTCCATGCGGTATTGTTGATTTATACAATTGCCATCGTAAAGTAGTGTCAGGCAGCACAGCTGTGCCTAGTAAATCCTTCTGATTACTACCCTGATCGGAAATTATTACAGTAAAACGTGAGCTTCCATGGTATAAACAACACTGATCATAGATAGAGAGAAGAACCTGCTTCCAAAAACTGTCATCTTTTCATTGTATTACAGTAAAAACGCGATTGTTTACGACATAAACAAAACTGAAGAACATATCTGAAACTGTTATATTTTTTGTATTTTGTCGCAATTAAAGTTAAAATGTCGAAAAGAAAATATTCAAAAGATTCGATATCATCGGATGTGGAAATAATAGATACTTTTGATTCTGGAAGTGAGGGGTCATCCTCATCAGATCCTGATAAAGCAAACAGTCGTATGAATAGAAAACGAAAACTGAAGAGTATGATGACCAGGTGTGATTTAAATCCAAATAACAACACGATAATTTGCAATTTGGAGGAGCAAAGGCCAAGATGTGCGGCCAACGCACGAGAACGTGACCGAACGCATAGTGTGAACAGTGCGTTTCATGCGTTGCGTGGACTCATTCCAACGGAGCCAGCAGATAGGAAATTGTCGAAAATAGAAACATTGAGATTAGCTACCAGTTACATTAATCACCTAGGAACTGTGTTATTAGTGGGAAATGAGAATATAGATCAACCATGTATGCATCGAACACTTTACAGACCAAGTTGCGAGAGTTCTCCCAGGACAATCTGCACATTTTGTCTCAGTCATCGTGCAAATAAACTTGTGAGTATTCATTTTTCCTATTTCAATAATATTCAATGTTAATTTATTACACAGTATATTAGTTAACGTCTAAGTTGAATTACAGTTCAACCTCTCGTAAGCGGACACCATCGGGTCCGGAAAAGTGTCCGCTTACGGGAGGTGTCCGCTTACGAGTATTTCCGCCGATAGAGGGCCAGAATTGTAAAATTATGTATAGGTCCTTATGTCTCACATTTCACGGCTTTCTCAGCACAATTGGTCTCTCAAATTTTAAGATTGGTTCAGTAATATGATTGCCAGCCATTACAGTATAAGGACTATGTAAAGAAATTTGTATTCATTGTACAGAAAAATAACTAAAGTTTCGGGGATGTCCGCTTGTGGGAAGTGAATTTACATACAAAAAAATCAAAATTTATGACAAAAAAGTGTCCGCGTCCGCTTACGGGAGGTGTCCGCTTACGAGAGTTACCAAATGTACTGATTAGATAGGAAGAACAAACGGATCTTTTTGAATTAGTGTCCGTATAGGAGGTGTCCGCTTACGAGAGGTGTCCGCAAAGGAAGGTTCAACTGTAGAATACAATAATGATAGCAATACTGCATTCCCAAAAAATTCCAAGTCAGCTTTTGCTTTGCATGACTTGACTTGAGTGCTAACTATTTTTTCTACATGTAGTACAAGTTTCGTCAAATTTGACCTGCTAAAACAAATCACTGTTGTTACAGATTTCATAATCAGAACCTTTTCTGTGTAGGCAAGACTTCTCTGTAAGTTCTATATCGTATAAAATGTGCTACAACTGTTTCATTAGCCTGTCTCACAGGCCTTACGGTCGGGTTTTATTCACTTTTATTTGTTTGATTCTGTTTAAGGCGCTATTGACG
>JAOTQE010139871.1:2908-23337 GCA_025631205.1 Nesometra sesokonis | reverse complement strand
TTGTTCATTTCTGATGTTTTTATATAGTGTAAAGTAGCCATTTTTATTTGATAATAAAAAATTACCCACTTTGCTGTGTTGTGTGTAAAAGAATAGGGATGAAATCTAGCGTTTATTTTATTATATTTTTTAATACACGGGAAAAAAATCTTAAAAATTCCCAAATAGGGCTGAATATACTTTTTATGATAAACTGAAACATATAATGAATAGTAAATTTTTGGGTGAACCTGCCATTTAAGTTCACCATCTACCTGTAAATAATAAATCCATGATTTTTTCTAGGTTTTACTTTGGGGGTGGTTGGGAAACAAAACATCAATGTACTAGAAGGAAATACTAACGTAACCTTGCGCTGCCCAGTGATTGGTGCTGCCGGTGCCACTACTTATAAATGGACATTTAATGGACAATTGATCTCGGTAAGATAATTTAATTTAGCCAGTTTGTCAATTTTTTCATTTCATTTCATTTCATTATTTATTTGGTCTTTTTACATACAATACAACATTACATACAGTATAAAATAATTAAAGTGCAACAAAATAATAATATAAAAATTGTGACATTTGGGAGACCAGGGTACATCCCGAGTGAAATTAATCACTGTAGCATAGCCGGATGACCCATGATGATTAATAATGAATAATCAAGTTGCTTAACAAAATATACAGACAAAAATACAATGTTTTTACTAAACAAATGTATATCTAATTAAAATGTGTTTAACATTATTACTTTCACATATTTTTTATCGTAATTTTTTTAAATTGGAAAAGTGTATAATAATTGAAAATATTTTATATTTTTTTATTTTTCACATGTTCTTTTTCATAATTTATGAACATCATTCACAAAGTATAATTTGATTTGATTTTAAATTCACGACTAAAACATCTATTTCAATGTTATAAACATTATTATCATTACTGCTACAATTAAACTTGCCTTAAGTCGACCTTGCCTAAGTCAAGTTATTTCAAAGTCAAATTTATTTTGGCAAATTGATGTGTTTTCCAATAATTAACCATCTCTAAGTCAGAATTTTCTTCAAGTAAAATTTTTTTTTACAGTTCCAATTTGGATATACCATAGGCAAGTTTATTTGCGGGTAACAGATCTTATTGGCTCATGTAGCAAACCTTGAATCTATTGTTCACACAAAATAACATTGCTCCGAACCACAGTTTGTATCTGTTTTTCAGGTGTATCTATCATAAATTTCAAATTTCATAAATTATTATAAAGTATCATTAAATGATGAAAATAGAAGGTGCTTGTCTACAGTGTACCCCAGTCCACAATGAAATCCCAGTTCTTTGGACTTCACTTCCTTTATTAAATACTTCGAACTCAAATATCCAATTTCTAAAATTAGTTTTAAGCCACAATCGCACTGGACATTTTTTGGTGAAACTAACCAACACGCTACTGTAGCTAGTTTTCTCATAACTAGTCCAGTGCGAATAGCACAGGAAGTTTACCTAACCATGGAGAAAGGAAAACTTACCCATCCCGCATGGTTCGTTTAACCGAATCCCGCCTGCCCAGAAAAACTGAGGTTAATTTTACCAAGCAGGAAAGTCCAGTGTGAACAGCGCGACTTACAGTAGGTAGACTTTCCAAGTCATGTAATACAGAATGGCCTTCAGTTCTCAATTGTGTACTCGGTGAGTTGTGACCTTGAGTAACATGATTTATTTTACAAATTTTACCAATCTTGTTGTAAAACTAACTATTACCATGGCAAATAATGCAAGTGTGAACAATGGTAAAATTTAAAACCAATTGTCTTGGTAAAATATCCCTTTTTAAATCCATTGCGATTAAACCTTTAAAACCCCCAACCTAGATTTCCATGATTATGTTAGGCCTAATAATAAAAATAATAATTATGATAATAATAATATTTAATAATGATTACGATGATGATATTATTGTCATATTTTTCAAAATGTTCTCAGTGAAGAGTTTCTTTTTTCCTTTTAGGTGTTGACAGAACCGAGGCCCTCAGATTTTGTAATAGGTCCAGATTTTATAATGATTAAAACTGCATTGAGAATCATGCATGGAGAGTTCGTAGCTGGGGTTACTGATTCTACTGGTGCGTCTGCCTCTTGCTCCTTCAATGTTCAAGTACACTGTAAGTACAAAACTATGCATCTGTCTCTTGCTTCATCAATGTTCAAATACACTCTCTTGTACAAAACTGATATGCGTCTGCCTCTTGCTCCTTCAATGTTCAAATACACTGTAAGTACAAAACTACGCTAATGCTAGGATCAATTTTTTCTCAGCCAAACTGGCTAAAGTTGCTGATTTTGTTTAGCCAAGTTATGAATTCATTAGCAAAATTTTAAAAAATGATAAAAACCATTAAAAATGGCTACAAAATGAACAGCTTTTGGGGATTTTCAATTAGCCACTTTGGCGAAAGAATTTGTAGCCAAATGAGAATTCCAGTAGCCATTGGCGACTTGTAGTTAGATTTATATAGCGCCTTTTACAGTAGAGTCTCAAGTCACTGTGGACCAGATGTTACGCATTCATATGACTTTCTACGTCCCTGAGGGTCACGTCATGTCCTGCTGCCCGATACAGGTGCTCATTCATCTTTCCACGGAAGGGGATTATGGACAGTACACCGAGGTAACCCCCTACTCGTCTCGAATGTACTGGGTTCTTTATAGTGCACACGAGCCGTATGTACACACTGGGCCTACGGTTTATAGTCCTTATCCGAGAAGACTTTTTCCACCACCAGAACCATGGTGCAAGCGGGACTCGAACCCATGCTGTTGTTACTTGGCGAATGGTTAGGGTGAGCATAGCAAAAAAAAATGGATTTTAATACTAATGCTGATCCACTACATTATACATGAAGCCCCAGTTGACCCCTGTTTAATCTGGACATGTGGACCATACTACTGTATATAAATCACCAAAATCGAGCAAAAGACCTTACACCATTTTGATTTAAGTCAAGACTTATAAAAAAGGAGTTTATCCATTAACACAATTGAGGCATGACACGGCAAAACACCAAGTTGTAGGAAAATTGAAAATAGAGTTATTGTTAAACCATATTATGCTTTTCGTAAGCTTTAAAATGAGGGGGTCAATCATCAAAATGCGACATCTATAACTGAAGTTATTGGACAAAATATTCACAAATTTCCTTTGTATTTGTTTATTGCTTATTTCTCAATAACTTCCTGTTCGACAACTTGGTGGGTTGGCCACGACCAGCCTCAATTGTACACATGCAGTAAAATATTGATTTATATTCAACGCTGCATACGAGATACCACCGAGAAGTGAGTTACCATAGTCCAGTCTAGAAAACAAGCACCAAAGATCTCACTGCATGTGCACATCCTTATCAATCAATGATGACTTCTAGAAATATTACGAAATTTAACTGTACGACACAACATGTAAATTCATTGCGAGATGCGAATAAAAATATTAATCAATTCTGAATTAACAATAAAAAGTGGTGGCACTATGGGGTGGGGATAGGGGGCGGGCTACAGCCCCAATTCCTGCCTCCCACACAAATCCCCCTCTTGTAAGCAGACACCCTTGGGTCTGCAAAAAGAGTCTGGTTACGGGAGATGTCCGCTTACAAGAATCTCGACCAATAGAGGGCCAAACTTCGTAAAATGACATAATTACTATGTACGAAATCTCACGACACAAATGGCTTTTCAAATTCTCTATCATTATTCTCTATTATTATTCTTTATTAAATTTTGAAGATCAGTTAATAAAATGATTTTCTGCCATCAGAGTATGAGGATTTTGTACAAAAATTTGTTTTCTTTGAAAAAAAAACATAATTTTACCGGAATGGCTGCTTATGAGAGGTAAATTAACATTCAAAAAATCTAAATTTTAAGTCAAAATATGTCCGCAGCCGTTTAGGGAGGTGGCTGCTTACGAGAGGTACCAAATACACTAATTAGATGGGAAGAACAAACGGGCCTTTGTTTTAAAAATATATTTTGTGTCACATCCAACAGCAAGTTTACTCGCATATTCCAGGACGAGATCTATGCCATGCTTTCTAAAGCCCAATCCAGACTATCAAATTTCCTTTGACAAAAAAAATTTGATATGCCTATATATGGTCATGATGATGACCATATATAGAAATATCATTACCATGGGTTTCATCAAAGTTTTTTGTCAAATAAATCTGATAATCTGGATTGAGCTTAAACCAAGTCTCATTATGAGGCTTTGGGAGTAGTGCTGTTAAGTCGTGGGAATTCCAACCTAGCGTTCAGCCAGGTTCAAATTCAGGACCTCGGGATTGGAAGGCAAGCATGCTAACCACCAAGCTACAGCGCCACTCCATTATTGGAGGTGTCCAGTCACGAGAGATGTCCGTACACAGGGAGGTTCAACTGTATTATTTATTTAAAATATAATTATATTTCAGATGGTCCAACATTTGAACCTTTTCCAAATAAAATGGTAGCAGTTCAGGCAGGTGTGAATGTGACACTGATGTGTAAAGCTGATGGCTACCCATCCCCAGTAATTTACTGGCTTAAAAACAGTAGGCAACTAGGCTATACCAACAATGTTGAGATGGTTGGCGGTGTCCTTAATTTCCAATGTAAGTATTTTTACTTCTACTGTATCAAAGCTCTTAAAATGTGGACAATATGTTTAAAAAAATGCTGAAAATTTAAATCAACCCTTTCCCAGGGAATTATTAACCCCACCACTGTTCAAAAACATTTGTTTTAAAGATACTGTTTGAGGTGAATTGAAAATAAAATGCAAAAAAAAAAATACTAAGAGAGGAATATTTCAAAATTATTTTTGTGTGTTATGGTTAGAAATAAAGTATATTAGCCTATGGTATGGTGGGAGAAATTTAGTAATTTTTATATATGGCCATCAGACTAAGGTAAGATATATTGAATTCCCTGTTTTTCATAAAAAATATATATATATATTTTTAAAAAGCTTCTTTTTCTTTAAGAAAATGTTTATATGTCATTATTTTACAATGGATCATGATGACGATACATGAAATAAATAAATATATCAAAAGTTTTATTTCCATGACATGAAATTTTAGACAACAAACAGTGACCGCTCACCAGGTCTGCAGTTTCACTGCAATTTTTGGGTGTAAACCGCCTTGCATTAATTACTATACCACTAGGTAAACATTAACAAGGAAGTTTGGAAGTGAAAATTAGAAGTTTTAAAAACAGAATTCCTGCAGAGTTTCTTGTGGTCGCCCAACCACTATTTGTAATATGTACACTCCCTAAAATATGTACAAATATTTGTTTTAAAAGCTCAACACCTTACTTATCCAAAAATATTTTCAGATATTTTTTTTTTACTGCCTTACATTAATTACTCAACCACTAGTTAAACATTGCATTAGCATTTTAAGATACTTTTAACAAGGCAGTTTGGAAGATAAAACCAGGTAAAAACCATTTTAAGTGATTTAGAATTTTCATTCATACAAAATAAAATTTTGCTATAATTGAAAAGAAATGAATAGATTTTAAATTGAACAAAAATTGCTAAAAATCGAATATGTCTTGCCCTAATGGGGATCAAACTCACGACCTTCGCTTTAGTAAAACAGTCCTGTTAAACCATATCTTAACTGACCGAGCCACACATGCAATTGATGATATTAACCTATTTTAAACTACTTGGTAAAATGCATTTTTTGTGTTGTGTGTATAGAGAACACCCTGAGAACTTTAAAAAGGGTGATGAATGTTTGTTGGAAATAAACTCAAATTTATGTGTACAAAATTTCATGCATGTCCGTTCTAAACTGGTGATGCTAGATACTTTTAAAGTAGTAGTCACAACAACAACAACAAACAACAACAACAACAGCAACAACAACAATGGCTCAAAGATCTGTTTCAAGCAGATCTAAAAAGGGTTGCGTGGAAATCAAACTGCAAATATCTTCAACAAAGGACTAACATTTTAAAGAATTATTTGTCATGTTCCTAGCAGTACTGGGAGCCACAGTAAAATGGTTAAAATCTTCTACATTATTTAAAATTAAGGATATATTACTGCATATATTGCGTGGCCCAAAAAAAACGTCACTTATTTCAAATTTCACTAGCTCTGGTGTTTTAAAAGGTACAAGACTGAAAATTTGGCAATATGTCCATCAGGTCTTTGTCTTTAAATGCGGAAAATGGCAATGTTCTGCATTTTGTACTTTTGTCACAGTGTAAAAAAATAAAATGTGAAGTCAAAAAATGGTGCGCCGGATGGCAGGTGTTAAAATGTCTCCCTGACTGCAGAGGTTTTACCCAGGGGACGATTCTGTGTTTCATCAAACTGAAGAGAAAACAGCCAGGGCCTGGTGGAATCTCTGGATGAGGTTAGGCACCTCAATTTTTCATGAAAAAAGGAACTTTGCACCGATTGTGATCAGGATGTCGGACACATTAAGCATTTGGTGTGATTAGTAAAGGAAGTTAAACCTTCTTTCATTCCGGTACGTCAATTTTCGACAAGAGTTTTTAAAATTTTCACTGTGACAAGATGGTTTGACCAAAGGCCTTTGAACTTTGCAAATTTATAGGGAATACCCAACTCTGCACGTGTGCAAATTTTCAAGAAGCTACTTTATTGCATATGAGAGTGAGAGAGGTTTGAATTTAGTGACATTTTTTTGGGCCACCTGATATATATATATTACTGCATGGACTGCATGGACCACTGTTAGAACAGCTCAAAGACTATTATATTAAAGCACAAGGACAAAATAAATGAGATTGAGAAATATCATAATGTACATAATACATTGCATCCTTTAAAATAGATTAGTGTAGACTTAAAAGGTTTCTTCCATGTAAATTAACAATTGTTAATTTATTTTGTAATTATTGTGATTTCCGTGTAAATTTCAACAGTGCCAGATTGACTGAAATGTATAATAGAAACATTGTGTTGTGACAATGTGTTGGAAATTTGAAATTAACTGTATAATAAGCATACAACTGGTCAACTTTAAGACGAGTTAACATGGACCACGACAAAGACGAGTTCACTTGGCGACTCTGAGTTTGGTCAAAAAACACACAGAGGTTCTAAAGTGGTAAAAACAAAATTCCTACAGATTTTCTTGTGGTCGTCCAACCACTTTGTAATGTGTACCCTCCCTAAAATGTGTGTAAAAGTGAATCCATTGTCCATGTCCAAGCCTAAAGGTTCATATAGGGTTGGAGCTTATTTCCAGTTTCTGTAGCGTGAAGCGGATGAGAGTATGATACTCCTCCTGGATAGAACGCTAGTCCATCGCAGTTACTTCCCAGTTGCCTGTACCCATTGTACAGCTGGGTAGACTGAAGCAATATGAGTAAAGTGTGTTGCTCAGGTGCACAAGCAACTGGCGTGAGTGTCTCGAACCACCGACCTCTCGATTGGGATTCTGAACCGCAACTGCTGCACCAACTGCTCCCACTTGTGTGTACAAGTACTTTTTTTAAAAGCTCAACACCTTCCTTATCCAAAAATATTTTCTAATAATTTTTTTTTACTGTTACTGCCCCTTTTCAACAAATATTTTGAAGAAATAAGACAATTTATACTCTAATTGTCAAACCTGGAGAATTCCTTATAAAAACTAAATTTTGGAAGAAGTTTTGTTATTAATATGTGAACCTTAGGGATGAGTAAAATCTTGGGAGACTTGGAAAGCCTAATAATTTTTGAATTTAGCTTTTCTTTAGAAAGAAAAGCTTAATTTATGAAGATTACAGATTACAAAATTATAAATTCCTTTAATTATTTAATTAATGCACATACACAGAAGTATACAAATATATCTGATAGCATTAGATTGGTTCCGTTTACCAAAGGTCATTTATAAGATACAATCTTAGTGGCACTGAGTATGTTTGTATTAACAAAGTAGGTCTTCAACTGTAATTGACACATCACAAAAATCAATTAAAATTACAAAAAAAAAATTGCAAGAAATGCATAAAATTAGACCATAGGAAAAAATTAAAATTACAAAAAATGAAATACATGGTCTGGCTTAAAAAATCCTCAAAGGTAGTTATTTTTGAAAGAAAGTGTAGCTGTGAGGTATTTTAATATGTAAATCTATAACTGATCTTTTTTATATTTTTTAATTTGTTCATTCTCTTCTTAAAAATGTAACAGCAGAGTACTTAATATTAGCATTAAAGTTATCTGCTTTAGTCTAGATCGAATTCGGGAGGAGGGGGGTGGTTGGGTAGGGAAGTGTAATTGTTTGCACCATCCATGCGAATTAAACCTACAACTGAAAAATTCATGCTCCCTCCCTTGAAGAGCTAACGTCCATGCGGCCTGCCAAGGCCGTTAGGGTACTGTAGTACAGTAGTGTGACCTAGGCCAAGGTATAAAAGGCTTGCACATTAATTGTGAAGTTTCGTGAAAAAATGAGTCGTGTTGTGCTGCAGGTCATTTTGAGATATCCATAGAAATACTCAGAAAGTCACAAATTTATAAAAATGAGATTTCTTTAGTTTTATGTTTTATTATGTTTATTACTGAGATTTTATAAAATTTACAGATATCCTGTTTATGGTTAATTAGTACAATAAACATGTTTTTGTCCTTTGAAAAAAAATAACATCCTCTGACTAGGTAGGTCTACCATGTTAATTTACTAGTAAGATCTACCTAGAACCACATAAAACTACCTAGTAGTATATAATTACCCTTCAAGTTGATGCTATTAATGCCTTAAGGTTCTATTCTATTCTAAATAATGACTGTATTTTCCTATCTTATAGTATACTTATAGAGCATTGCTGATATCCTTGGTGTTATCCCTTGATATGGTAGTTTTTATAGTGTTAACCTTATTCACTACCTATATTTACCTTGTCGCTACCATTATCTACCATGTTAACAGTGTTATTTTTTTCAAAGGGATAGCTACATTTTATAAAGGTTATTTTTCAAAACCAATGGAAAAACATGCAGGAAGTCATCAGTTGTTTATTTTTGAAGTTGATTTTCTCCAAGATGTACATTTCAAAATGATTTTTCTCTGGTTAAACTCAACACTATGAACTTAATTCAAAAACCAAATTGAAGCTTATATGTGGCAGAGCCAAGCCAAATGGGACATAAGTCGGAAAATTTATTTTTTTGTAGATTATATAACTACACATTATTATCTTTAACAAGCAAAAAAAATTAGTTTCTGACAGTGTTTCCTTGCGAAGTTATGAACAATCGAAGTTCGAACATTTAAAATGTAGTTGTGTGTATGAAAGTTGAATGTATGAAATGTATAATTTTGAAATAAAATAAAATTTAAAAAAAATGACCATTTTTTAATTTCTGCCTATTGTGGAAAACTAGCATTTGCAACTTATATCTTGGTTTGGCTCTGCCACATCTTCTATCAGAATATAACAATTACTCAACTTTGGTTATTTTGTACAACATGACTCATTTTATGATGATACATAGTACCTCACAGTTGTGTGAACGACTATGCTAAAATACAATACACCATATTTCACAAAAATTACAAAAAAACCCATAAATTTTAAGAATAATGAATGTTTTACATTGGAAAATACTTTACCATCGTCAAACAGGTTTTCATACCAATAACAAATTCGGATAGACCACAAAAACCGACAAGAGCTGAACAGACAACGGAACACCTCAATCCTAGTACTGTAAACTGGCTGCATTGGAAAATCATCTCAATATCTTAAAATTATCTCAAATTTTCCTGGTATGTCCTGATTAGTTCAAAATGAACTCGTCACTGACTGTCTCAAATTCTCAAAAATGTCCTTTGGCAACGTTCTACAATAAAAAAAAGAGTATCATTTTTAACTTGAATATTTTCTATTTTCTCAGCCATTTCTGTGTATGACATTAGATTTTATCAGTGTAATGCTACTCAAAATGAACTCTTTACTGACTGACTCAAATTCTGGGCAACATTCTACAACAAAAAATACTACAGTACTATCATTTTTTAATTTGAATGCTGTCTTTTTTTTCAGCCATTTCCGTGTATGACATTAGATTTTATCGGTGTAATGCTACTCAAAATGAACTTGACTGACTCAAATTCTGGGCAACATTCTACAACAAAAAAATAGTACAGTGCTATCATTTTTTAATTTGAATACTTTCTTTTTTTTCAGCCATTTCCGTGTATAACATTGAATTTTATCAGTGTAATGCTACTCAAAAGGAACTTGACTGACTCAAATTCTGGGCAACATTCTACAACAAAAAAATAGTACTATCATTTTTTAATTTGAATACTTTCTCTTTTTTTCAGCCATTTCCGTGTATGACATTAGATTTTATCGGTGTAATGCTACTCAAAATGAACTCTTTACTGACTGACTCAAATTCTGAGCAATATTCTACAACAAAAATAGTACAGTGCTATCATTTTTTAATTTGAATACTTTCTCTTTTTTTCAGCCATTTCCGTGTATAACATTAGATTTTATCAGTGTAATGCTACTCAAAATGAACTCTTTACTGACAGACTCAAATTCTGGGCAACATTCTACAACAAAAATCTATCATTTTTTAATAGAATACTTTCTCTTTTTTCAGCCATTTCTGTGTATGACATTGATTTTATCAGTGTAATGCTACTCAAAATGAACTCTTTATACTGACAGACTCAAATTCTGGGCAACATTCTACAACAAAAATAGTACAGTGCTATCATTTTTTAATTTGAATACTTTCTCTTTGTTCAGCCATTTCCGTGTATAACATTGAATTTTATCAGTGTAATGCTACTCAAAAGGAACTTGACTGACTCAAATTCTGGGCAACATTCTACAACAAAAAATAGTACTATCATTTTTTAATTTGAATACTTTCTCTTTTTTTTCAGCCATTTCCGTATGACATTAGATTTTATCAGTGTAATGCTACTCAAAATGAACTCTTTTACTGACTGACTCAATTTCTGAGCAACAATCTACAACAAAAAATAGTACAGTGCTATCATTTTTTTTGAATACTTTCTCTTTTTTTTCAGCCATTTCTGTGTATGATATTGGATTCTATCAGTGCAATGCTACTAATGCCTATGGCTCAGTCGTCAGTGAAGTTATCTCTGTGAAAGTTGAAGGTAAAGTTTTATTAATAATAATACTATTGCTTAATAAAATTCAATAAAATATTAAAAAAAAATATTATTCAATTCTGCCATTTTGACCGGTTCAATAGAACTTTGTGTAGTTAATATTAGCCGATGATGTCACTTTGCCAAGCGAGAGAATGGTTTTTATAGTGTAAGTGGCTAATGCACAAGAGGTAGCTAGGCTTAACCACCTTTGACAATTGACTACCTATTTATTATGAAGAATACTAATTAATAAAGAAACTTTAATAGAGTTGCTGTTAATATTTTTCGCAAATATCTGTGAGAGAAAGACATAGATTTTACTTTTGAAGACATAGACTGGCTACCCTAGGCCTTGTTTATCATAAAAAACTCATATCCAATTAGATTATCAATTTATAAATCAATACATTTTTAATTTTAAGTCTATATTGAACCCCTTTGATCAATAAATAAAGTGTGCTGCTTCAAATGTTCTTAGATTTGTTAACCATTCTTTTTCATTTTTTAATCCACAATATTTAGAGAAATATTTTTTTACAAAAAAACACTGTACTAAACTTCTTCCTATTTTAACCTTGGTTGTGACTTCATTTTTCATTAGTGCTACAACAAAGGATGCTACCTGTTGTGTCATATAATTCTCTGAATTCTTATGAGTCACAAAATCTAAAAAATATCTTGTCAAGCTAAGTTTTGAAATTCCACCTCAGCCT
Organism: Nesometra sesokonis; assembly: GCA_025631205.1. Taxonomy (NCBI): domain Eukaryota; kingdom Metazoa; phylum Echinodermata; class Crinoidea; order Comatulida; family Antedonidae; genus Nesometra; species Nesometra sesokonis. The sequence goes on along the minus strand of JAOTQE010139871.1, from coordinate 11,484 downwards.
CAAAAAGTATCCCACTGATGGAATTTTAGGACAAAAACAAAGAAAAACAGGTTCAGCCCAAGCACTTGTGATGTAATGTGTAACACTCCTTTCACACATGTTACCATAACCATGCCGGCATTATCCCGGTCTAAACCCTTTCACACAGAAGGTTAATTATAGTCTTAATAATATAGGTTCCCACAACTTTGACCTTTGTTTAGTTATGCTTCACTTCGTAAGCAGGTATTTACACTGTAGAACTTTTTATATAAAACCGGCCTAAGGCCGATACGGTATTATATAATGGTAATATGTCTATGGTCTGAAGCAGTATAACGAATGCTGGCACTGTGCTGGCAGTGAAGGTACACATTCACACAAAAGTCAGTGTTTGCGAATTACCGTAATATTCCCAGTTTACAGTTCTGTGTAAAAGGTTTTTGTGGTCTTACCCGTTTTGTCACAAAAATTTAGTTTAGAGTAATGGCGTAACTCTCAAATTCTTATTTGGAGAGGAACTGTTCCGAGGTTCCTTCGTAGTATATATGTTACCGGCCACTATGAATTCCGATTGCTACTCTTTTGTTTCTGCCCCCAGGGCAGTGTGGAAGTAATTCGTGAAATCATAAAATAACATCTTATCCAATTACATTATCATTTTTATGGATCCATTAATTTTAATTTCAAGTCTATATTGAAACTCATTGATCAATAACTGAAGTGTGCTGCTCCACATGTTTATGACCTAACAAAATATAATAAAATTCAGGAAAAATACACAACAAAACTAGTCCTATATCCTCAATGATGAATTGTACTGTGTGCAATGTTGATTTCTATCATTAAAACAATGGAAAATAAATAAATTTCAAGTCTATTGAAGCCCATTGATCAATAACTGAAGTGTGCTGCTCCACATGTTTGTGACCCTATTTTAAAACAAAATATAATAAAATACAGGGAAAAATACACAACAAAACTAGGCCTGTACCCTCAATAATAAATTCTAGCGTGTGCAATGTTGATTTCTAACAATAAAACAATGGAAAATCTAGACCTAATGCAAAAATAATTATGATAGTCCTTCATGCAGATTATAATTTGAAGATATATTGCCCAAACAATGCCAAGGATTACAGTACTTAAGTTACAAAATTAGATTTCCTCAAATAGACTGATGTTCAGACTAATTTATCGGCAAAATGTGGCAGAGCCAAAGCAAATGAAACATAAGTCGCAAATGATAGTTTTCCACAATAGGCAGATATTAAAAAATGGTCATTTTTTAAAATTTTATTTTATTAAAAAAATATACAGTTTATACATTCAACTTTCATACTGCTTTAATTTCAGATATATGATCAAAAATTTTCAAAAAATACAATTTAAAATGACCTTTCTTAGTCAATGTATACTGATACTGACAATTTTCTCAAAACTTACATTTTAAATTCAAACTTTGATTGTTCATAACTCTGCAGGGAAACATCGTATGAAACTGATTTTTTTTTTGCGTGTTAAACATAATAATGTGTAGTTTTATAATCTATAAAAAAAACCTAAATTTTCAATTTTCAAACTTATGCCTCATTTTTCTTGGCTCTGCCCCAAATTGTCACATAAAAAATGCTTGTTCTAAAGCAATTTTCCTGATGACTGCTATTTCTACTAAGCATAGGGCCTACCTGGTGTAGCTTTTCTTTTACATCAAATTAAATCCACCATAAAATGAAATTGAAAAAGTTTTAAAACTTAGTATAGATTAGCCTTCTAGAAAGGGGTTGATAATAGCGTCATGGGTTATTATTTGAAGTTATTAAGTACCAGTTCAATGTTTTTTCAATACATCAGGTACCACCAGTTTAAAACAGTGTTTAAAACATTAATCTAAAATGTCCTTTCACCTATATGGACTCAGTAACGCAATAGCGCAGACAGGTTATTAGATTAGTAAGGGGTTACTATGGGTTATTATTACAGATATTAGGTACCACCATATTAAAACATTCATCCAAATTTTGTTTTATCTGTAGTGACTCAAACCCAATAGTGTGTAGATTAACTTTCTAGAAAGGGGTTAGGATAGGTTATTATTAAAGGTATTAGGTACCAGTTGAAAATTGTTTTAAAATGTTCATCTATATGTCCTTTCATCTATAGTGACTCAGGTTATTATTAGATTAAAAAGGGGTTACTAAAATAGAGTCATGGGTTATTATTAGAAGTATTAGGTACCAGTTCAAAGTTCAATGTTCATCTAAATGTCTATTCATCTATAATGACTCACAAACCAAATAATGCGGACAGGTTATAATTTGATTAAAAAGGGGTTACTAATAGAGTCATGGGTTATTAGAAATAGGTACCAGTTCAAAGTTGTTCAAAATGTTCATCTAAATGTCCTTTCATCTATAGTGACTCAGAAACCCAATAGTGCAGACAGGCTATTATTAAAAAAAATGTACAGTTTATACATTCAACTTTCATACTACCTTAACAATTGTTCAGATATATGATCAAAAATGTTCAAAGAATACAATTTAAAGGGCAGGTTCACCCAAAACAATTATCTTCCTTATATGTTTTAGTTTATCATAAAAAGTATATTCAGCCTTTTTTTTCGGAATTTTTACAATTTATTTTACCTATCATAATTACTGGTGAAATAGAAAAAAATTGCTGAGTGCATGGGGATAGTTCAAATTAAAATGTAGAATCCCTATTCTTTTACATGCAAATAGTCCCAAAGAGGGGTACTTTAAATAAATTGTGAAAAAATCAATGGTCATTCTAAATATATACAGAAAAGTGCTATTCTTGTGTGTTTTAACCAAAATTGTTTATTTCTGATGTTTTTATATAGAGTAAAGTGCCATTTTTACTTGATAATAAAACATTATCCACTTTGCTATTTTTTGTGTAAAAGAATAGGGATGAAATCTAGCGTTTATTTTTATACATATTTTTTAATTTATGAGACTCAAGGAGAAAAAAATCCTGAAAATTCTCTAATAGGGCTGAATATACTTTTTTATGATTAACTAAAGCATATAATGAATAGTAACTTTTTGGGTGAACCTGCCCTTTAAAATGACCCTGCTCAGTCAATGTATAAACAATTTTCAAATGCAGTTTTCTCAAAACTTACATTTTGAATGTTAGAACTTTGATTGTTCATAACTTTGCAAGGAAACATAGTATGAAACTGATTTTTTTTTTCTTTTGCGTGTTGAAGACAATAATGTGTAGTTTTATAATCTATAAAAAAACCTACATTTTCAATTTTCTGACTTGATGATTGTTCTAAATCATTTTACTTGATTGCTATTCCTAGTACACCTGGGGTAGATTTTTTCTTCACATCAAATTTCATCTATAGTGACTCAGAAACCAAATAGTACGGACATGTAATTAGATTAGAAAGGGGGTTACTACAGTAATAGAGTCATGGGTTATTATTAGATATTAATTAGCACCAGTTTAATACAGTGTTTAAAACATTCATCCAAATGTTGTTTTATCTGTAGTGACTCATAGTGACCCATAGGTTGGCAAGGTTACTAATAGATTAACCCTTCTAGAAAGGGGGTTACTAATATAGATGGGTTATTATTTGAGTTATTATGTACCACCAGTTTAAAATTGCTTAAAAGTTCATCTGAGTTCCTGTTGATTGTAATGAAGAGTCATTTAGTCATTTTGGTTTGTTATTTCCAAAATCAAAAAACAGTGATTGGCAGAAAAAAATCTAAAATTGGTTATCATTAGGGACTGTTGAGTTTAACTTTATAATATTGAAAAGAATTGTGTTCCCCCTTTGAAAAAATAACACCCTCCAACTAGGGTTAACATGGTAGTATAATGGTAGTGAAAAGGTAAATCTAGGTAGTTAACAGGGTTAACCCTATAAAAACTACCATTCACACATAACATTAATATTATTATTATTGTAATATGACCAGAACCCATAAATTTCTCAATTAACATAAGGTCAGCTCCCCTCTCAAGGGAGACTACCAATACTACTGTCAGCGATGCCCTAAAAGTATGTATGAAAATACAGTCATTAATAGACCTTCAGACTAATTATAACTGACACAATTATAACAATTATAACACAACAATCACTTAATGACCTTAAGGTACCAATAATACTAATGCTAGGTAGATCTTCCTAGTAATGTAACATGGTAGACCCACCTAGTTGGAAAGTGTTATTTTTTTTCAAAGGGCCCAAGGCCATGTAGCCTGTGACAAAAATTTTACAATAAAAAAATGAATTTATATTCTTTTTCAATTGTGAGATTGTTTAGAAAACAAAATAATGGTTAATTATCTAATTGTAGTTGGAAATTTCATTAACAGCTTCTAGCAGTGTATAAATCAGAAACACACAGTTGTACACAACCTAATTGTAATCTGTAGCTTGGTGGTTAACATGCATTACCTTATAATATTGATGATAATGAATGACAATAATGATAAACTTTAGTTAACCATGGCTACACTTGTCCACCTCAATGGTGTCTTTCAACAATGTCGTAAAAAACATAATATAACAAAGTAACAAATCAAATACAAAATATGGAATAAAATGCAAATTAGTAACAATTAAAACTATTGCAGACACTTTTAAATTATTAAACTAATTTAAACAAAGAAGGTAAACAAGATTACTATAAATAATAAAATTTTAAAAAAAATAAAATAAAGTACTAATAATATATTAATACTGTTACATTAGTTATATTTAAAATATTTAAAATCTGGTAATTTACACAGATAAAAAAAATAGTATAAATGTACTAATGTAGAGTATGACATCATTAAACAGAATTTACTGTACTTATAATTGTTTTAAATGAAATTTAAATCTTGAGCATGTATGTAAGTTTTTGAGGTCTATACATAGTTCATTTCATAGTGTAGGATAAGCTATACTTCTTGTAGTCTATTCTAGGCTTAATGTTAATTGATTTTTTCCAATCTTGCCTGTTGAAAAAAAATAACACCCTCAAACAAGGGGGGTCTACCATGTTAAATTACTAGGAAGTTCTACCTAGAACAACATAGTACTACCTATAGTAAATAGGTAGTATATTTGTTGATGTTATTGATACCTCAAGCTCAATAAGTGATTGATTGTCATCATGGTGTCAGTTATAATTAGTCTTAAGGTCTATTAATGGCCGAATTTTCCTATTTTAGAGTATTGTCGACCGTATCCTTGGTAGGCTCCCTTGAGAGGTTAATTGAGAGATTTATGGGTCTTGGTTATAATGGGACAATACTGATAGGTAGCAAGGTTGGTGCATGGTAGTTATTACAGTGTTAACCCTGTTAACTACCTATGTCTACCTCGTCACCACCATTATCTACCATGTCAACAGAGTTTTTTTTATCAAAGGGTGAGGTCTCAAGTTCAAACATAACTGCACGATAGGTTCTTTCCCAAAACCTAACAGTGCCACTCCCTAAGTCTCATAATGAGATTTGGTTTAGAAAAACTGACTTCCTTCTCATCTTGGAAGTGGTTAAAAACTCACAGTAGGATTTGAATACAAAAATATTAATTATGATTAATAAATTAGTGTAATAGCTGACGCATGGGCACAGTATCTCATTTTTTATAAAAATCATCAGTATCAGTTTGCAAATTGGTTGCACCATGCACCCATACACCAACACCCCTCCATTCACCACTCCTTATATCATTCAAATAAATTTACAACCCCTTCTTATGTTATGTAAAAACTCTCCCCAAAAATAAAATACTGATGGCCAGAGATAGTACAAAAACCCCTCCCTCTATCACTTGCACTAAACAAAACAAACTTCTCAAAAAAAGAGAGACAAGTACTGTATCCCTTAACACAATCTAGTTAAAAGTGGTAAATTCATGGATTGAACAGAGTTTTAATGTTATCAACTTCAACAATTACGCTTCAGAATTGGTGTTTAAATGGCATTTTCAGAATAACGATAGGCTGGAAAACATTCTGTAGTGTATTGAAATAATCAGTGGTGGACTAGAGGAGGAAGCTGACTAACGCATCATATAATTAGGTCTTTCCTTTAATAAAACAATCCATAAACCGGCATACAATTCAACCCAATCCACGCATTTTAATAACATTCCTTTTGTAACATGCAGGGGCGGATTTAAGGGGGAGGGGGGCTGCCGGGCCAGCTGCGCCCCCCCACTTTTGGAAAGAAAAATATATATCAATATTGTTTACATTGTCTATAAAATGAAAATAGTTAGCTAGAATATATCCCATAACATGCCCCTGAGGCCATTTCAAGACAAACTTTGACTCTGTACCGGCATCCCCCTTCCGCCACCACCCCTCCTTTTCCAAAAGTCTGCATCCGCCCCTGACATGAACAACATTGTTAAAGGTACAAATGGGCTTTCCTAAATGTGAGGTGTCGTGACAAAATGAGTCGTGTTGTACCCCAGGTCATTTTGAGATATTCACAAAAATAGGTAGAAATTTATAATTTTATAAAAATGAGATTTTTGTTGTTTTGGAAAGTTTTATATTACTTAAATTTTACAGTACAAACATCTTGATTATGTTTATTTATAATAAACATGTTTTTGAACTACATTTTTTAAAGGCTATTTTTCAAAATCAATGGAAAAACAGACAGGAAGTCAAGTTGTTTATCTTTAAAGTCGATTTTCTCCAAAGTGTGTTTTTAGATGTGTACATTTCAAAACTATTTTTTCTGGTTATACTCCACCTATGAACCTAATTCAAAAACCAAATTAAAACTTATATCTTCTATCAGTATATAACAATAACTCAATTTTCATTTTTTGTACAACATGACTCATTTTGTGGTGACACCTCACAAATGTGGTAGTCAGGAAGATTATGGTATACTATAAATTAGAATTACACATATATTTAACTTTACTTTCATTCATTTTGTTTGATTGTGATCCACCAGTGATGACAATGAAGCAGGGGATACCAGTGGAATGACACTGAGGGTCCCAAGTTGTCAGAGCAAAGTTCCTGGAGATTTTCTTGTGGTCGTCCAACCACCGGGTAGTACGTTGTACCCTTTCTAAAATATGTCTATGAACCTTAAGGCTCAGTCCTTTCCCTATGAAGCAATAGTTTCTGACATCATATTTTTCACTATTAAAATATGCCAATAATGTTCACCATAAACATTACAGTTGAACCTCGCGTAAGCGGACACCCTTGGGTCCGACAAAAGTGTCCGCTTATAAAAATTTTGGCTGATCGAATAGAGGACCAAAGTTGTAAAATTATATGTCCTAATGTCTCACATTTCATGGCTTTCTCAACACAAATGACCTCTCAAATTTCTAGAAACTGCATTCTATATTTTTATTAAATATTCTTTATCATTTTTAAGATTGGTTTTGTAAAATGATTCTCAGCGATTATAGTATAAGAACAGAAATTTGTATTCGTTGTACAGAAAAATCTCTAAATGTTCCGGGATGTCCGCTTATCGGAGGCAAATTAACATACAAAAAATCTAAATTTTAAGACAAAAAGTGTCTGCGTCCTCCTACGGGAGGTGTCGGCTTACGAGAAGTACCAAATGCACTGATTTATATAGGAAGAACAAACGGGTCTTTGAATAATGTCCATTATGGGAGGTGTCCGATTACGAGAGGTACCAAATGCACTGATTAGATAGGAAGAACAAACGGGTCTTTGAATAATGTCCATTATGGGAGGTGTCTGCTTACAAGAGGTGTCTCACAGGGAGGTTCAACTGTACTAAACTTCACATGTGCTTACTATCAAGCAATATTTAAAAAAATAGGCCAATTTATGACCAATTTGCGAAACTTTCAAAAACCTGGAGAATTTCATGTAAAATACAAAAAAAAAATGGATAAATCCTGGAGCCCAGGAAATGATCCAAGATTCTTGGAAACTCTGAACAATACTAGAGACTTGGAATCTCTGGGAAAGTTATTTGTATTAAATTTAAAAGACTTTATGGCATTGCAACTGTATAATTATAATAGAAAATGATAGAAGTAAATTGGATGGAAGCATTTCAGTCCTTCTGGATTCATGTCTGTGTTGTTCGTAACATTGGTATGTTACACACTGGATGTGTTCACGACCAACTCAAATATTCTTTTTGGTGACTTTAAAGTGAAAAATCATCAAAGCTTGCAAGCTTGCCAAACTTTTTTTTCTTTTTTTGTGTGTAGAAGAATAAGTGTGTAGAATAATATAAATGTCACATATTATTATTATTATTATTATTATTATTATTATTATTACTATTACTAAATACTATTACTATTACTACCATTATTATTATTACTATTACTATTATTATTATTATTATTATTATTATTATTACTATTACTATCCTATTATTGTTATTGTTATTATTAGAAGGCCAAATACTTAATGTGAATGTGTTTTCTTTTCTTTAAAGTTCCCTTAGCGATTGCTAATGTTCCTGAAAATCCTTTCAGTCTGACACAAGGAAGCAACCAGAGATCTATTATTGTTATTGTTATTATTAGAAGGCCAAATACTTAATGTGAATGTGTTTTCTTTTCTTTAAAGTTCCCTTAG
>JAOTQE010139860.1:0-11722 GCA_025631205.1 Nesometra sesokonis | reverse complement strand
CACGCTGTTGGCAGAAAAATTGGGCGTCCAGTGCGCCATTTTGAGCGTTCCATTCTAAAACACGCGAACCATCGCGTATGCTCATTCTTGTGCTATTTATATTCTTTGCTGTCAGGTCATGGGAAAGAACATGATGTTCAGCAAAGTCCGAACCCGGAACACCGATTAGAATGGGTTTTTTTTTCACGTTCACTCACTGCGTCGTGCGACGGTCGTACGACGGTCGCACGACTAAACCGTCTCTCTCTGTTTGTGTGGTTTCCATTCGCGAAGACGGTGTTTTACTCGTCGGCCGATGGTTATTCTAGTAATTCAACAGGGAAATTACTAAAATACGTCGGCCGACGAGTATAAGACTGCTTTCGCGTCTGGAAACCACACACAGGGAGCGACGGTTTAGTCGTGCGACCGTCGTACGACCGTTGCACGAAGCAGTGAGTGCCCGGCTTAACAATACACGCATTTCTTCATACCAGTGATGTTGTAAATTTGTGGTTGACATGCTTGCCTACCAATTCCAATGTCCAGGGTTCAATCCTGACCAAGCGCAAGGATTATTCTCTCTACTGTCACCAATGCAACTGCCTAAGACTCGTAGAGACCCTTGATTTTATTGGATTTGTTTTATTCTGTGCTGTAGTATAACCCACGAACCTGACAAGTTCTCGACAGTGGAGTCCTTCTGGTGATTATTGGGTACACCGGGAAACAATGCCCTCTCTTTTCCTAAAAGTGTATTTTGCTCTTTAACGTGCATATGAGTCATGCTGTACACGGGACCAACAGGTAAACATCTCATCCGAAAGACGGTGCATCATTAACTTATAATCTTAATATAGTATAGTACATGTACACCCATCCTGTATTTAGTGAGATATTCGCTGTTGGATGTGAACGAAAACAAAATAATAATAAGCCCAGGGTCTGTAAATTATAATAAAATGTATGCAACTATACCGTGAGAAAACTATTAGGCAAATAATCATGTTAAGTCAGGTTCGAGCAAAAAGCAATTTGGTAATAAAAGACATAAAGGCAATATTAAACGAAACACAGTAATGCTTTGACAATGGACGAAAACAGAAGCAAAAAAAGTATTATACGTCATGAGCTTTGTTGAGTCCGTCTATTGGGAGTTAGATTAATGTGAACGAAGTAATTACTATACCGGTACATAATTACTAGGCTGTTTTTCATGTGTTAAAGATAATTATTGTATGAGTAAAGTACTCTTAGGTTACAAGAGAACAATAAATTCAATCAATCATTTACATAATCACTAAGTGTCATGATTCAAAGGAATGGCTAGTCAGTGACGTCCATAGCATTCACACAACTTTAATTAGCTCTAAAAAAAACAACAAACCTTTGTGTTGCAAAATCTTTTTTTTTTTTATTTAAGATCGGTTTGTCGGGAATTTTATTTACTTGTTTATTTTATTAGTAGGCTCTTTTATATTGTTTTCATCCTATCTGTCTGTCTGTCTGCCTGTCTATCTGTCTGTTTGTCTGTCTGCCTGTCTGTCTGTCTGTCTGTTTTGTTTTGCTATATGAGTCTATCTGTCTGTTGTTAACTTCAACAAATTCGCCATAGCGATTGCATCGTCAGGGTAGGTCTTTGATTTTTGGCATTTCTGTTTCTTATGACAAGACTTTCCTGTGAGCCCTACATGTTGGTAATGTTAACACTTGACCTTTATTTATGATATGGGTTTCATGTACTACATTAAAATTTTGTTACCACCGAGGGAACAGTGTTGCACATACACATCTTAGTTTTTTTATTTCTATACATGTCATTTTTGGATAATTTTATGCATTCCTTAATTTTTGTGATAACTTGATGTCTTTCCTACAGAAAAAAAAATAAACAAGTGAATAAAGAGACTCAGCCAAAACGCCCGGTATCACGAATGTACATTTGTGTGCACTCAAAGACATTACATTTTTGGTTTTCACAGGGCTTTCAAAAGTTTTTGAAGTAGGAGGCTGATTTAAGAAAGTAGAAGGTGCATAAACTTGAAGTAATGAGTCAAGCGAATTTTTATTTTACTAGATGCCCTAAAATGGCTTCTCCTGCATTCTTGGGAGTCTTTTAAATGATCTATATTGCACCAAAACATTTTTGGTGTTTTTTTTTTTTGTTCTTTTTTTAACTGGTCATCTTATGTTGATTTGTACTTCGTCATGCTTTCCAAAATTCACAGTAATTATCCTATAACCACCAGAAAATAGTTATCAATTTCACTGTTCATTGCGTATATGCTTATATCTCAGGTACAGGACAACTCGCACTAAAACCAACCCCTAGGGCCTACCCTTAAACCCGCACCCAAATTTTGGACAATCGTACCTAAACCAGCCCGAAAGGCCGTACCTAACAGTTATTATATTACAAGCAGAGAATAGTGAAATTACAATATTAATTTCACCGTTCCGTGTTTATCACTCAGGCGTCCATGATACAGGGGAACTCGTACCTAGACCAACTCATATCCCAATTTTGGATAACCCGTACCCAATATTTTGTCGATTCGTGTTCGTAATTGTTAACTCGTGCTCATGGTTGGTTAACCCGTACGGAACGATTAATACGTTTATTGAGCTGAATCGATAGGAAGTGCATTAAACCGTTACCTACAATAATTTCAAACGCCTCCTTTGATTAGGAATGTGTAAAGTGACAACAATCAGTTATTAATAATGAATACTGTAGATTCATTTTGAATTGAGGTTAATAATCTATTTGAACTCTTGATTATATTTGTTTCTTGTGAGATCTTTTTAAGTAGAATTTTGGGAGTTTGTTGTTAGTAGAATCAATCAGGTCACGTGATTGCCTTGGGACAGTTGTGTAATCAGAATTATTACTTTCGTCTCCTCAATCCCCCTTTAAAGAAATTTGTTCTATTTTTTAAGTTTAATTAGAACTCGTTCTCATTTTTTGAAGAGTAAAAATTTACTAATGTAACTTTGCCTAAGTCGAGGAATGCCTAAGTCGAATTTATTTTTATGCTAAATTTATGATTTCCATTAATTTACATTTTGAAAGTCGAATTTTTCTAAGTCAAACTTACTTTCAATTCCACTCTTTGGATTTGACTTAGGCAAGTTTGACTTACTTGATCCTTTAACGTCCACACGACTAAGTTAATAATGTTTGTCGAGTTCAATTTTAGGAACAAAGTCTGCATCCCCAAGATTTAAAACTTCTATCATTAAATCGAAAATTTAGAATTAGTATAACCTACACTGCAGACGTCGTGCATGACTCTATTTCCGTTTATAGATTATGGACTCGTTATAAAATTTGGTTGCCTACATATAACCAACCAAAATGTTAAATTTAAACCTAATCTTTATTGGACCCGGGTGGCTAAACATGGACCTCAATACAAAAATTATGGCAAATCAATAAATAATTGCAGCATATCCCTTCTTTTTGCTCTCAAAACCAAACATGCCACCAGGCTTATGCCGACATAGCCCTGTGTTCCATGTCCGTTTAGAGATCACTAACAGTGATTGTGAAAATAGGCCTATACAAGTTATCTTGTATATTCCAATCAATAAACAAACGGAAGTGTCAATATCTCCTGATTTACCATCACAAATGGAACTGGGTCAGATAGATGAAGGCCTACTGGTTCTTAAAATGCGTACAAGTCAATTGTAATTGGAAATAGAAATCTTTTTTTTTTGAAATGTGGCCCTCCTGGCGGTTTGCTTCTACGTTGATTAGTTCATGATAGTAATATAGTCTGATGTTTATGTATTCGATCAATAGTAGCATCGATACATTCGTGTGTTGTTTAATTAGTGTGATTCGTGTTCGAATTTCTAGCTTAAGTGACTCTCCAATGTCACAATGGGCAGGTCTCAATGCTTAATTGTATTGTCATTACTTGTGTCAGTATTGATTGAACTCGTAACTAACATGCTAATAAAGTATAGACAGACATAGATAAAACTTCATAAAAAAAATGTGAGACTCAGTCATAGATGTATTATTTTAACGGCTAGATAATGAACTTCCACAGAATACAAAGCCTCAAAGTGCAATTCCATGGATGCGCCTACTATTGAAATGTATGTCCGAAAACCAACCAATCAAATCGTGTTACGTTTTACCGCTGTTGCTACGACGAAATTGCGCCCCCAATCATTCACAAAAGTTTTAAATTTATCAATAAATGAAAGTAAATTTAATCAAAATTTAAAGATATTATCAAAATAAAATATATGTAAATAATTTGTATGACAAAAGAATGTTAGAAGTACAATAATTCTAAGACAGTTATTATTATTTAACCTAAATGTTTGTGACGAAGCTTGATGACTATCAATTGTAGGCGCCTATATGGTCTTGCAATTCAACAGTGTTAAGTTCACTATCCAGCCGTAAATAAATAAGTCTGTGTACTCAGTCCTTATTTACAATCGATAACAAAATAATGTGGGTCGACATCATGGCAAAACCTCAAAGGTGTCGCAAAATTGGAAACTGGAGTCGCTTGTTATAAGCTTTAAAATGTTTAAACATTTATAACCAAAGTTATGAAACAAAATAGACAAACATTTTTTTTGAATATGTTTGCATTCACGTTGTTTATTTTGATAATTGACCCCTCATTTTAAAGCTTACAAGGAATTTTTCTTTTACCTCAATTTTTCAATTTTGCGGTAACTCCTATTCTCAATCTAACGAGATGGTGGGATTTCCTTTGTTTTCAATCTGAAAGCAGCAAATGCCCATATTTTAGTTCTAATTACCCCGGATGGCGGTTTTATATGGCTCTGCTCTTGAGTGTACCATTTTGCCGATTAAAATTTTTTTTTTCGAAGCTGCAAGAAATGGAGGTTATGAAACCCTTCCCCACGTCAAAAAAAATTCTTCACGGGAATATACGAATTGTTATACTTTATTGGTTCATATGGGATGGGACAGTTTATTTTATTTTATTTTTTTTTTTCACCACCATCAAACAGCCAAGGGAAGATGTCTTAAAATACATTCGTATAGTACATTGTTAAAGATATGGTAAATACATTTTTAAAATAACAGTAAAATATCGATAACACACATTAAGACAATATTAAAATCTTGAAATAGACAAGTACAACAATCGAATATTAAACATTACGCTTAAACAATGTTTGACTTAAGTACAACACATCAATCGTAGGATCTGAGAGATGGTTTTGTTTGATGCGAGCCTGCGAATAAAACATTGTCTAGTGCAGTGTACTCTATTTAGTGTACTAGAGGTACACATAATAAACGAATGATGCAGACTGTCAATAGTGTTTTTTAAAACATCAGTTTTTAGTTTGGTTTAGGCCTTATAAAATAACTTAAATGACGAAATAATAATAAGCCATATATAATAACTGTCATATGTACTCTATATTGTATTTATACGGTTTTATTTTACGTTTTTTTAAGTTTATTTGACTAAAAGGGAGGTAAAAACAATGAATATTACAAACATGCTGGTGTCATTGACAATCGTTTTAGACTGGACTGACACATCACAAGATTCACAAGATTGTTTTTTTTTTTTAGATTTTCAGTGGACTTACATTCTCCCATTCAATTTATGTTCAAAATAATAGGATTTTTGTTTAATTATATATAGTACTATTGAAGTAAAATGCACTAAATGTGATGAAATATAAGTATATAGTGCAATAAACATTAGACCTACAAACAAGCAAGGCATTTACATTTCTTTCAGACGAACCTATCAGGAGATATTTTCAATGCACTTCCCTCCTTCATTTCTAGTGTGTTAAGTTCAAAATAATAGGATGTTCTTTCCATTATATAAATTACTATTGTATAAGAGATTACAGGTAAATTGGTTCTGTGGAACTTGAACCGATGTTAGGCAGGCTTGTAATATATCAAATTTTACTATACTAAAAGCTTTCAGAAATTCTCTCGTTCGTTCGGTTGGTTGGTCGATCGGTTGGTTGGTTGGTTGGCTGGTTGTTTGGTTGATTGGTTGGTTGTTTGTTTGGTTGGTTGATTGGTCCGTTGGTTGATTGGTTGGTTTGTTGGTTGGTCGGTTGGTTGGTTGGTTGTTTGGTTGGTTGATTGGTCCGTTGGTTGGTTGGTTGGTTGGTTGGTTGGTTGGTTGGCTGGTTGTTTGGTTGGTTGGTTGGTTGTTTGGTTGGTTGATTGGCCCGTTGGTTGATTGGTTGGTTTATTGGTTGGTCGATTGGTTGGTTGGTGTGTTGGTTGGTCGGTTGGTTTGTTGAGTGGTCGGCTGGATAGTTGGTTGTTTGGTTTGTTGATTGATTGGTTGGTTGGTTGGTTGGTTGGTTGGTCGGTTGGTTGGTTGTTTGGTTGGTTGATTGGTCCGTTGGTTGGTTGGTTGGTTTGTTGGGTGGTCGGTTGGTTTGTTGGTTGAGTGGTCGGCTGGATGGTTGGTTGTTTGGTTTCTTGATTGGTTGGTTGGTTTGTTGGGTGATCGATTGGTCGTTTGTTTGTTGGTTGGTTTGTTGGTTGGTTTTTGGGTGGTCGATTGGATGGTTGGTTGGTCGGTTGGTTTGTTCGTTGATTTGTTGGTTGGGTTGTTGGGTGGTTGGTTGGATTGTTGGTTGGTTAGTTAGTTGGTTGGTTAGTTGGTTTGTCGGTTGGTTGGTTGGTCGGTCGGTTGGTTGGTTGGTTGGTTGCTTGGATAGTTGATTGGATGGTTGTTTGTACGGTCGGTTGTTCTTTGGTTAGTTGTCTTTTGTTGGTTGGTTGTTTGATATGTCGCTAGTTTCTTGCAGTCGTGTTTGCGTTATGTCTCCATTATGATCACACCTTTTTAAAATACCTTTTGTTAAGTTGTTAGAATATAGTGTACTTGACATTTAGCTACAGTACTTCTATCTATAAACAATATACTTAAAGGCCTACGCTTAGCTAAGAAGGGTTGAAATAGCAAGATTTTATTTATATCGTATCATAAGAACAATCAAGTGTGATTATTCCACCCGACACTTACTGTCAAGGTATATAGATAATCAACGAGAATAACTATCCATCAACAGTCGTTACCCAAAGATTCATCCTGACGTTATTCAATCGTTGTACGGCTCGTTGATGATTGTCCTAAAATATTCGCCAAATGTGACAGATATTCAAGGTGTTCTATATAAACGTTTTCAGAATTTATGATGTATCAGTTTTCGTATTTCGTAACTTTGCGAAAACTCACTACTAAACGAATACGGATACGTCATATATATTCAATTGACCAATGTACTGGCCACAAGATATTACAAAAGATTGCCCAGCTATCTAGTAAATTGACCGAAACACATACGAAACTGCCTGCTAAATTATAAACCAATTGGAATATTAGAACTTAAAAATAAACATTATTGAAGATGTATGGTCACTTGAAAATGACCAAAAAGTTATAATCATTAATTATATATATAGATATTAGCGAGGTTTCGCAAACTTACGAAATACGAAAACGGATACGCCACACTCCATTTTTTTAAAGTTCCTAAATGTGTTCAAAAATATATCAAATTTTCTACCTATGAATTGTTGATGATTGTCGTAAAATACTGACCAAATGTGACAGATATTTAAGGTGTTCTATTCAAACGTTTGCAAGAATTTATGACGTTTTCGTTTTCGTATTTCGTAAAACCGGGAAACCTCACCATTAACTTGCTCTTATTAACGTAATATCAAAGTTGATAACTTGATAGTTAAAATTAGTGTATTTAAACATTGTTTAATAAGATGTATGCACTGAGGGATGACCAACAATTTTAGAGACTTACTACCGACTGTCCTGCTGTTCAGTTAATTTACCAAAAAGAAATTACCTGCTAAATTGCAAACCAATTGAATAAAACTTGAACATATAACATTAAATATTATCACTCGAAAATGACCAAAAAGTCAACACCTTTCATTTTGAAAATAACTTGTTTATATCAAAGCAACATCAAAATTAAGAGCTTGAAAATATAAATTAGTGTATTTAAAAATGTTAAATAAAAATTTCGAATTTTACAGTGAGGTGATGTGTCCGTTTTCTTTATCGTATTTCGTAAATTTGTAAAACCTCACTACTAACAAAGCTTGAACGCATCTAAAAATAAGTTTAATTAGTAAAACGTAAATTTGTTGCAAGTTTTGTTGGGTCCGTCGAGGGAGTATCTTTGATGTGAATATCCTGCAACACATAATTAATACGGTAGACTGGTCTTCATGTGTTAAAGCTAATTGTTTGGATGATTGAAGTACTGTTGTGTTATCAGAAAACAATATTACTACTAAATTCAATCAATTACTGACATAATCACTAAGTGCCAACTTTCACACGAATTTATAATCTTTGGCGTTTACAGATTTTCAGACACCTCACTTTAATCATGGATAAATGAAATTTGTTTTCCAACTTTGCAGTGAAATTTGTCGCATACCGTACTCATTAATTGTCGTTTTGCGATTTACAAAACACAAACGGTCGTTATCCTCTGTGTCCAACATGAACAATCTTTTAAAGACCAGGTAGAATATTTTTAATTACTGTACTGCATGTACTTCAGTAATGTAAATATTAATTGTAAGTGGTTACTGTGAAGCAGCTGTAGACTTTTAGTACATTCCATTCGTTGATTACTGCGGTAACTGCATTTAAAATTGCCCTTTTGTCATACTTATGCAACATGGCTAATTTTGTTTTTAAATTGATAACTGTAATTGATTGCTTTCTGTAGAACAATTCTGACGTGATCTCTTAACAATTAGGTCTAGGCATACTTCTACTTCTAGCCATTATTGTCTCAGATCGGTTCCAGTTCCCCCCCCCCCCACACCACCCCGCCCCTTATATTGACTGGACAGGACGTTTCTTGATTTTAAGTTAAACAAGCAAAACAAGGTTATTTGCTGTATTTTGCGTAGTTATACGTTTCCTTTCAGTTATACTTGGCAGATTTTTGCGGTGTTGTATTCTTTAGGGAAAAGTTGAAAGAAAGGCCTCCATTTTGGAGGCCTTTCTTTCGTATTTATACGATATAGTGAGCGGGAGTGCTAGCACACCCACTGCCCGTAGTCTCTCTTATAACAATTGTAATAATCCCCGTCCTTAAAATGTTCAATATTAATCTTAGCATTGAGCCTGTTCAATTCAATTCAAATAAACAGTTATTTCTTCCATTATAATATAATCAAAGGAAACAATAATTTTTAAATTAAGGAAGTGGACAATGCCAAAAAGCAAATGCTTGTGGGTGGCATGCCCGTACATGTGAAATTTTTCTTAAAAATGTAATTAATAGTTGAAACGAAAATTACATAAAATTACAATAACACAGAAAACAGAGAAGACAGTTGACGGACAGGACATTATAACAAAGGACAAGTAACTGAAAAAAAATATAAAGAAAAAAATATAATGAAACTGAACGTCTATCGTTGTGTTGAAAAGTTCACTAATGATATCCCCATTGATAAGTCACCTGGCCCTGACTTAATGCACCCATCAATTCTGCATCCGAATTTATTTTTCTTTTTCACTTTAATATTTTTAACTTAATCTTTAATCTAAGGGGATCTTACAGCTTGAAAATTGTTCACATTAAATAAGTTTTTTAATCAAGAGATAGATCTTTTATTTCCAGCTGTAAGCCTTAACCTATTGCAGAACTAATTAAGTCTCCTATTTCCAATTCTATCTAGTAAGACTGTCGAATATCCAATTTTCAGCACGTTTTCTTTTCGTTCCGCAGCTACTATTAATCCTATTTGTATCTACAGTTGAACCTCCCTGTGCGGACACCTCCAATAACCAACACTAATTCAAAGACCCGTTTGTTCTTCCTATTTAATCAATGAATTTGGTACCTCTCATAAGCGGACACCTTCAGTAAGCCGACGCGGACACTTTTTGTCTTAATTTAGATTTTTTGTTTAATTGATCTCCCATAAGCGGGCAATTTAGTGATTTTTCTGTACAACAAATACGAATGTCTTTAGAAAATGGTCATTATACTGTAATGACTGAGAATCATATTACTAAACAAATCTTTAAAATGATACATAATAGGCTTATTGAATGAAATATAGAATGCGGTGTCTAGAAATTTAAGATGCCATTTGTGTTGAGAAGGCCGTGAAATGTGGGATATAAGTACGTATACGTAATTTTACAAAATTTTCCCCTCTATCGGCCGAAATTCTCGTAAGCGGATACCTCCCCTAAGGGGGCACTTTTCCCAGACCCGAGGGTGTCCGCTTAAGAGAGGTTTAACTCTAATATTATTTGTATGTTTCCTTCTCTTGATACCTTAGTTATTATAATATATAAATAATAAAATAAAGTTCCGTTCCAAAACTCGTGCCAGTGAACGAAAAAAAAAAAGAAAACCTCGACCCTTACGAATTGGTGTTGTATTTAAGATTATGCCAAAGCATTCGGAAAATTGTGGCATCAGATTGTTTCCAATTAAGTTAACTTTTAATTTAAGAGGTAATACATTGACATGGATGCACGCTTATTTACAATTTAATTTCTGGGATTCCTCAAAAAATCATCAGCAACTCCAACAACCTTTGAATTTGTTACTAATTGCCTTCTATATTCTCGAACTGATTATTTTAATTTATAAAAACGTCTGTTGTAGCATTTATCGATTTTTAAACTGATCGTTCAATTCTTCACTCCTATTATTGGGCTACATGAATCTTAATGTAACGTTACCCCTTCTAAAAACCCTTTCGTCCGTGTATCTGATTCACCGTTTCTAATATCAAAGCCATTGCTACCGATTTATTTCGTATGCTTCAACAAAATGTACAACAGAGCTGGCAGTCAGCAAGGGACGTTAATTGCTAGCATAGGATTGTCAACTTCAGGGAGTGAAAAAGGAGTCATACATAGCACAGCACACTCGTAAATAATATGATGGTGTGTCTGTACTTTTCCACAGGAACAGAGGTCATCGGAAGCTAAAATCACCATTTATTTCTTACTAGCTGCGAAAGTGCCAGATCGTAGTCTGTTAAGTTGTACCCATTCCTTCGTTGGAGAGTGCTTCCCGGTTATATTTGCAGACCCAGCTTTAATGAATGACTGCAGTTGCTGGACTAGTGTTGGCCATCGCTTCCAGACGTTCCATGTGGACGCAGGGGTCCGCATTATTAGTATTACTTAATAATTAATTATTAATTGTTATTAGTATCATCATCGTCGTTGTCATCATCACCATAGATGTCATCATCATCGTAGTCATTATCATCGTCCTCGTCCTCGTCTTTCCAGCTATCATCATTGTAAATGGTCTTTCTAGCTCATGCCGTTTTCCACACCTGTCTATCAGTTATTTCCTCCATCTTGTTCATGTAGGCGATCAATAATATAATAGTGTGTATTTCGTACATCGATACAAACATTCGTGTGTGTGTAATTAGTATGATTCGTGTTCGAATTTTTAGTTGAAGAGGTTCTTCAATAATCTTGGTCACAATGGATAGGCCTAATGCTTGTACTGTATCGTCATTACTTGTGACGTGTCTCTATTGATTGAAGTATGATGTAATTGACCTGTCACTAAAAGAGTCTTTACTCTTGAATACCAATTATAACATTTTATTTAAAGTTAAATGATGAAATGATAATTCAAGAGTGACATTTAGCTCAGTTGGTTTAGCTGGTGGAAATCGCTGTGCTGTGCGCTGAACCGTGACTTGCTCATGGTT
>JAOTQE010139849.1:0-11722 GCA_025631205.1 Nesometra sesokonis | reverse complement strand
AGAAAGAAATAAGAAGTAAAAGATGATGATTTCGTACAGTAACAAGAGCTGATCCGTTAATGTAACGGATCAGCTAAAAATGTTTTAAAAATGCAATTTAAAATGACATTGCTTACTTAATGTATATAGATAAACAATTTTCAAATGCAGTTTTCTCAAAACTTACATTTTGAATGTTCAAACTTTGATTGTTCATAACTTCGCAAGGAAACATCGTATGTAACTGATATTTTTTTGCATGTTAAAAATATAATGTGTAGTTTTATAATCCGTAAAAAACTCAATTTTCAATTTTCCGACTTATGTCTCATTTGGCTTGGCTCTGCCACATATTTCTTAGTAATTTTTACATTCCGTTTTTAACGATTTTCATTTCTTTTTATTTTTTGGTTCTTTTTGAAAATTATACATCATATGTGTTTGAATTTATCAGTAATTCTTTGACATGTAAATATTATGAATGTGTATCGTCTTTCCATTTATTTTATTTAGTATACAGAAGAGCTATTAGGTTATCTGAAATCTGCTACAGCCCTTGAGCCAACAGCAACTATTCTCTGTGTTGAACAGGTAAACTATTTTTATAGTTTGTTAAGTAACATTTTTGTATGTAACAAATTTTTGACAGCTATGCGTGAGATAATTTTCGGCGCCACTGCTTGGCTTTATGTCCCCAAAATTTGATCTGACACGCAAACATGTAAATTAAAAACAGTTATTTTGCCAATTTTGGGTGACTTTCATCTGTAATTTTCACTGTTTTTTGGATACCATTGATGATCATGTTTTTTGTGATATGTTAGTCAATCATAGCCATCTTGGAATTCAAAATGGCGGCCGACAGCATAGTTGAAAAAAATGGTACCTAACTTTTTTGTATCTAGCACTGCTAAAAGGACAGAAATAGCACCAAAAAAATTTGATGTTGGGACTGGGTACAATGTTTTTAGTGTGCTACACTCCTTTCTTTTCAGTGCAACAAAAAAAAAATCTCCCTCCATACATGCTAAGTTTGAGACTATTTTTTCAAAGGTCCTCTGATATCTAGCATGCTGCTATTCTATGCTATTTTACAGTTACTAAAGGCATTGTTTTCAACCAACCTCATCAGCCAACCAGACCCTGTCTTACAACAGATTGCCAAACGTCCAAGCAAGGCATCTCGATTGACCTCTAACCTCAAGCCAGGCCTGTACCAGGATTGCTTCACTGTACCCTACACCCAGTACTCACAGTTTCTTTCAGCTGTTAGTCAGAAGACAGAGCAGGCGACGGAAGTAGATGATAATGCTGGGTAATTATAATGTCAATGCTACAATTATATTTAAACAAGACAGTCATTAACAATTGCACTCTCCTTTATGTTGTTCTATCTGTGAGGACCCCCTAGTTGACAATTAACTCTTAAGCTTGTTTTCCTGTCGATCGTTATTAAAAATTGCCAATTTGAAACAACTTTTTAAATCGTTATAAAAAAGTAAAAAAATTAACCATAAAATTCAAATCATGCTGGACTGCTATATTTCTGCTATTTACTAAGCTGTGCGCAACAAAATTTGTAAATCTTCACGACCAATTAAAATTGCAATAAAACAAATTTAACAAACTTTTCACTTTTTGCAATTTTTATAAATT
The DNA here is from genome assembly GCA_025631205.1 of Nesometra sesokonis. Classification (NCBI taxonomy): domain Eukaryota; kingdom Metazoa; phylum Echinodermata; class Crinoidea; order Comatulida; family Antedonidae; genus Nesometra; species Nesometra sesokonis. The sequence goes on along the minus strand of JAOTQE010139849.1, from coordinate 10,087 downwards.
AGTTAGATAATTGTATATTTTATGTTTTGAAGCAAGTTACAACTCTTGAAAATTTAATATATAATCAAAATGTATGATTTATTTCAAGGCCCAAAGCATGTAAATTTTTGCTGCGGACAATGTTGCCTTGCGAGCACCCAAATTTAATGATCTAAGTCGTCAAAGTTGAACTCGGTTTTAAACTTTGATGATCCAAATCATCAAACTTCTTTTAACGTCGAAAGTGACCCCTTTTCCTGTTGTTCGTAGTGAAAATCGTCATTTTTCAAAATTAACCATTGAAAACGCCAATTCAAATCGCTATTTTTGGAATTAATGATCGACAGGAAAACAGACATTAGGGTGATGTGTATGTCATGTTTGGAAGGTTCCAAGGACTGTTCCTTGTTACTATGAGCTAAATGTTGAACAATTGATCCTAATAACATCCAATTGACCCTTGCCCCAAGCTGGGATATGGAAAGGTGTCAGGGGTTCATAATGACCAAGTTTAATTGCAATAATATGGAATTATTTTCCTAATGACCACTTAATGACATTTGACCCCAAGTCCAAATTAACAGCAATTAGGGTGATATGCATTTTATATAATACAGGACCATTTTGAAAATTTGACCCTAATGACCTCCAAGTGACCTTTGACCCAGACTTTGATGTGGGAGGTGTCCATTATTCTTAATGACCAAGTTTAATATTGCATTAATGTAGTCTTTCACCGCTTTTAGGTATTTTTTCCCAGGGACCACTTAATGACCTTTGACCCCAAGTCCAGATCGGCACCAGACCTCTGGAGGACCTAGTTATGGTTGGTTCTGACATTGTCTGAAAATTTGAAGTAAATTCCTCCAATAGTTTTTGAGATATTAATACATAAACATGTCTAGTGTATGTTCAATTTTTATAAATATTCATGAGAAGCTGTTTAATATTCATAAGATATATTTAATGGCACATTTACAACAAACTATACTTAATAATTGAACAATTAATGTCATCCTAGAAATTGTCTATATTTTGATAAAGATTTAATATTAGAATGTATGATCTATAGTAAGTACTAAGTAATAAAGAATCAATAAAATAGAAATCTATGTATAATATTAAAAGTTTTGATAAAATGACATTTGTTTGTAGCGAATATGTGGATGCCTTATATTAGCATCGCCCAAACTGAACAGCATACTAATGGCAGAAATGCTACCAAATCTCTTTTGAATTTTACCAGAAGGGTAGAACACCGAAAGGAGCTACCCATTAAAAATATAAGTATTAGAAATTTAAATAAATAAGATTATTACAATTAAAAAAAGTGACTTGCCAATGATGTCATCCATTTAGTTCTGCTATAATTTAAATTAAAAAAAATAATTGTTTAGCATGGCCATCTGATCCTGATTCTCTCGTCCACCTTTAGATTGGATAGGAATTGGTAAATTTATCAATTAATATAGCATATTAAAAATTAACAAATAAAAACATGCACTTATTCAAAGTTTTGGTTTTTATGTGGATTCCATCATCTATTACCTCGATTGCCATCAACCCTATTGTGTATATGCATGATAATTGCCCCAACTCAAACCAAAGAAAAATAATCATTTTTAAGCCTACTTCCTACTCACAAAAAACTAAAACTCTTCTTGTGAAACTCAAATTTCTTTTTTGCTCAGGTGGTTTGGTTGGGTAAAGTCAAAAGTTGGAGATAAGAAACAACAAAAATCTGGCTCAAAAGAAAAGGTAAGAAATATCTAATTATAAATAAGTTGTTATGGTTAATAGGGTGACAGGGAGACCAAATTAGTTTTTTAGGCCTTATTTATAACTTGAAAAGAGTATATTTTGAATCTACAATAAACAAGACAGTATTAAAGGAGAATTATATTTAGCATGGTACAATAATTTAATATTATGGAACACTTGTTTATATTCTAGCTCTTTGATTGGTTGTTTATAGATTGCGTGATATTTTATTCAAAAATATTATTGCACAACAGCATTACTAATGCATAGTCTATTCCACACAGTTCTGCGTCGTGGAATAGTACATCCCATCTTTCAACTCATTCATTAAATATCCTGTACCATCATACTCAACACTTTTATTTGTATAACAGGGCTGTTAGTCTCCAGGAATTTTGCATGGAAATATCCAACTTTCTCAAAAAAATTGAATTTTTCATGATTATCTTCAGGATTTTTGATAAATTAGCAATATAAGCAAAAGTATGTGTAGTATTTTTTCATTTATTTGGACACTAAATTTGGGAGCTCTGGTATAACAATGTACCATTGATATTTTCTTTTGTTTTCCAGACATCATTACATGGATATATTCGCCTGTTTGAGCCTCTTGTGATAAAGGCTTTGAAGCAGTACACAATGACCAGTTGCCTAGGCCTACAGCAACAAGTGTTGCACCTACTAGCTCAGCTGGTTCAGCTAAGAGTCAACTACTGCCTCCTAGATGCTGACCAGGTTAGTACTTTATGATTTAGCATTTTTACTTTTCTTTGCACAAGGACCAGTTGCCTAGGCCTACAGCAGCAAGAGTTGTACCTACCGGTTTATCTAAAAGTCAACTACTGACCTAAGATTCTGACCAGATTAGTGTTTATGATTTTCAAATAGAATGTTCATTTATACAAAAATAAAATGCCATAACGTTGGAAAAAAAATTACGAAGAAGGAATTCAAAAGCACAAGATTTGATTTGTTAGAAAAACATGTTAACCAAACCATGCTGTCCACGCAACATGTCTCATTAAGGAGCTTTCGATTTAACCCGTTCACATGTGAACTGATACGCAATTTACGTCATTTTGATGAATAGCGCATGCGTGAAGTTTGACTATCACGTCCACTCCCAAAATTCATAATGTGTTCACTAGCATTTTGAAGTTCGCGCACTCTGTGAGCCAACATGACGTCATTGCTGTAAACATGTCGGCAGCAAACGCTATCGGCGTATCGCTATGTTGGCGAAAATCTTAGAAACGGAAAATGCGGGTTATGGAGAACCAGAATTCTTTATAAATTATAATGTACTTACAAAGCAAGAACTTTCGTGAAACACATTTAGTGTTTAAAATTTAAATTCATTAAAATTGCAACCCTGGAATTAGCCTAAAACACTAGCCTATGCTAGGGCCTGGCCTGGGCAGGGCTACCTACTAGAGGCCTAGTAGTAGTAGGTTATGCTAGCCTATCCTATTCAGGGCTACAGTACCTAGGCCTAGGAAAAGTAATTTTTTTAACCGTTTATGCCTACCTAACTTAGGTCTAAAAAAGCTGTGCTGTTAAAAAAGCTGTGCTGTTATATGTCTGTTTTACCGTACTTTAATTTTTTGAACATTATAACAGTGGTCTTTAATGATATTTCGTTTTGTTTTATAGATTTTCATCAATTTTGTAATAAAGCAGTTTGAACATTTGGAGGAAGGCCAAATCAAGTAAGAAACAATGCTATTATCTTATGACATCAATTGTAATATTTCTTTGTTTTAATTGTTAGATGATACACAGGTTATAAAATTATACTTTATTCTGTCTTTAAATGGCAGTGGATTTTTTTCTCCAATTATTTCCATGGTTGGATGTTGCAAGCAAAGCTTCCCTGAGTCCGGTTTGTGTATGTTGGGGTTGTAGTGATGGGGGTTAGAGAGGAGAAAGTTGGTTTTTTCCTGATAAACATAATTTATAAAGTACAATTCATACATTCGGCTTCGCTATGCAACAATTGCTTATCTGGGAAACCGTATGCTCGTACAGGATGCGGCAGATGTTGTGATCTGCATAATAGCGAATGCACAAGTCAACTTAGACTGTAACCACCGGTTAAAAGTCGTCGTTTTTTTACAGTTGACTACAGTTGATCATGAAAAATTATGAACTTTTAAAGATAGATGAAAAACTCATAAAGCTACAAGAACTGCTGTTAGTGTTGGTTTTGAATATCTGTAAAAGGACATGGGTGTTGATTTATCAAACTTGCTTAGCACACATATCATGTTAAGTTGATCTTAAGTCAAAAACTCATCTTAAGTCTAATTATGAAAACCCGAAGAAAACAGGCAATAATGCATTCTTCAATATACTTTAATTTTGAGATGATAGAAGATCACATTTAAGATGAATCTATGAAAAAAAAATTATCAATAGACATTTGGAAATTTGCTTAAACTATATCCAATGTTTTTCACTTAAGACAATTTCTAGGCCGAGATTGATAAATCCAGGCCATGGATTTTAAGTTTGAAATACGTAGGCCAGGAGGAGGCCTAGACAGAGGCATAGGCCTAACCTAATCCTCACAAATCTGAACCTGCATGCAAGTAAACTATTTGAATAATAATTTTAATATTGAACGCTTACTTTCAGGGGATACCGAAAAATATTGTACTCGCTGTGGCAAAATATTGAACTCGTTTTTGACTCGTTCAATATTTTGCCACAGCTCAAACAATATTTTCCAGTATACCCCTCAAAGGCATTCAATATTATATAATTATGTTATCATAATCAAGGTAACATTGAATCCCATCATGATGTCATATATTTCAATACTTGTATAGCGTTGTGCTTCCTTATAAAAGTTAGTGCTTGATAGAGTGCATTCTGCATAAAGCCTCAATGCGCTTTACAGTAAAAATAAAATATCAGAACAAATTAAGAAAAACGTAAATTAAAAAGGTGAGTTTTTAGAAGCTGTGTGCTAACGGAGCTTGCCTGTCGGATGTCAGTTGCTAGATCAGTCCATAAGGCAACAGCAACACATATGAAAGACCGGCTACCATAAAATTGTGTTGAGGGACGGACAGAATGAGAAAGAAGTGACATTTTAGATGACCTAAGAGTCCGTTTTGGAGAATATAAATGGATGAGGTCAGATAAGAGTAATGCAAAACTTTAAAAGTGATAAGAAGAATCTTGAATTTAATTTTCTGTAAAACACAAAACCAATGGAGGTAATATGATGATGAGGAGGGACTTGGTGGACTAGATGGGCAGCGGTATTCTGCGCTCGTTGGATCTTCTGAATGTTCTTAGCTGGTAAGCCATATAGCAAGAAATTGCAGCAATCCCGCCTTGATTAATTAATTAGTGAACCATTGTGTTGGTCTATTCATCTATTTTTCTAATTTCGGAGATTAAGAGACATGAATTTTCTACTTTCTGGTGCAATATCTGATATTAATCTGTGAACTTTCCGATTTAACATAATTTATTTTTCTAATTTTCAGAGATTATGAGACCCTGATTCCTCACATTTTCTACTTTCTGGTGCTTCTATCGTATGAACGTTACCACAGCAAAAACATCATTACAATGCCGAAAATTATCCAATTATGTGATGGTATTATGGCAAGTGGACAGAAAGCAACAACGCATGGTAATAAAATGAATGGCTTTTGCAGCTTGTTGGTTAAAATGCTCTCCTTCTAATCTTAAGGTTTTGGGCTTGAATCAAACCCTGGTATTATTTTGAGTAGTATGAATATTTTTTATTATATGAGTGGTGTTGCAGCTAGATGGTTAACATGCTTTTTTTAAACCCTTTGAAAAAAATAACACCCTCTGACTAGGTAGATTCACCATGTTAAATTACTAGGGAGATCTACCTAGAACCACATGAGAACTACCCAGTAAGGTAGTTTATAATTACCCTGTCTGTTGATGTTATTAATGCTTTAAGGTCAATAAGTAATAACAGCTGTATTTTCCTACATTCTTATAGAGCATTGCTCACCATGTCCTTGGTAGTATCCCTTGATATGGTAGTTTTTTAGGGTTAACCTTATTACCTACCTTTATCTACCTTGTCTCTACCATTATCTACCATGTTGAAAGAGTTATTTTTTTCAAAGGGAAGTCCCAAGGTCCCATAGCAGCACATTAAGTTCCTGTGAGGGTCAAGAAAGCTTGCAGTTTGATGCAACATGAATTAAAAAATATCAAGTTAAAGGTTTATACATCATTTCCAAGACTATTGCTCATTAGCATAATGCATATCCCCAGGTCATTACAAATAAAATGCTTATTGATAAAATAGTAAAACAAATGAAAAAGCAAGTATCCACCATTAAGGCTTAATTTGTTAGCCCTCATGTGAAATTTCAGGGAAGCGGTGAGCAGAATACATTTTTTTTTTTAAGTTGAAGCTTGCAATAACAGTTATGCAAGAAAATTTAGTTTATTTTTTTCTCATGAAAGTTCATCTATCCAGGTGGAATTGATAAGCATAGAGTTTACTTTAAAACACTCGGTTTTAAAAAAACACTTCTCACAAGGTTGCAGCTTCTCCTGAAGCCTTGGTCATGTGATGTTGATTGGTGACATTGTCAGTCATTCGTATCGGCGGGTTTTTTTTATAGCAATATAGTGTACTTACCTGAAACTGATCATGTTGTGAACTTAAATCCAGCTCGATTTTTTTGAATTGAATGTTTTCTCAATTTTCTAGCTGTGCCTGCCCTCCAACCATTGGTACATGACCTGTTTGTACTAAGAAGCTCCAGTAAGTCTGAGAGTGCTAAAGATCTAGAGACTCAGAGGGAAGTTGTGGTGTATATGCTCACCAGATTGATACAGTTTCACCAGGTAGGATAGTGGTGCTGGAGTTTGGTGTTTAACTCTTTCACTGTAATACTGGGCCCAAAAATGTCATTGAATGGAGTGGGCTCGGTATAAAATAAATAATTCTTTAAAAATATTTGCCTATACTAGTTGGAATCAGTAGGCGCATCAGTTGCGTTTCGGATTTCCAATCACGAGGTCAGTGGTTGATGCTCACTGTGGTCGGCTGTTTGTGTTCCTGGCAAGACACTTTATCCACATTGCCTCTCTCCTCCCAGGTGTAGAATGGTTACCTGGGAGGTACAAATGCCATATGCGCTGATTACGGCTGCAACATGGAATGGATTGTGTTCCATAGGCGTTTGTTCCAATGACTGGAGGTAATAATTGTGAAGTGCTGAGAGGCCTTGGCATTAAGCGCTATATGCTACATATTATTTATATTACTACATGCACCGTCTTCAGTTTCCCTATCAACTCTGAAATATTTGCAACATTAAAACAAAATAAATCTCCTTCAATTTATGCACCCTCTATAGGCTAAATCATATCATTGAAAATTTTGTTTTTTACGGTTTTACCAAAAAAAGTTAATTTGTGTTTATTTTGTTATAAAATGATGAAAATGATGTAACCTTTTGATATTTGTATTCATCGTTAGTATCTACATCATGATCCAGTGTACAAAACCACATCAGTAAGGAATTTCTTAGTGGAAAAGTAGCTTTTTTCACAGACTTAAAATTCAAAATGGCTGTCATGATGTCATATGACATGATTATTCAAATTATCAATTTTTTTCCTTCCCCATAAGCCAACACCTTGCTCATTTCCAACATAAAAAAAGAATTTCGAAATAATCTCTTTTAGTATTTTTTATTTCTAAATCACCTATTTTCCATACAAACATGTCCCGCACAGAGGTGGGAATAACACGGCACAGTGAAAGGGTTAACATGTTTGCCTTTCGATTTGAGGTACTGAACCTTGGCAATATTGGTTTTTTTCTCAGGACTTAACTATTCCACTCCCAAAGCTACTTCATTAGAAGGGATTAATCATGATGTAGATGTAATCTTGTACAGGCACAGATCCAAGAGGAGAGGGCTTACTGGACCTGTACCCCCCTCCCCCTTGACTTGGTAAAATAATATTTTGTGCAAACTTCCACCTCTAAAATGCACCAGAGAGGATCTTTAGAGAAAAATTTTCTCGGGCCCGAGGCGGGGCCCTGGACCCATGCCTGTTGTCATCAGTTTACTGTTAAAATTTCACACTTGTGTTTGTCTAAATTTACTTCCATTGGATCTGCCCCTGTTGTAAGTGGTGAGATGTGTGCTTGCTGTTGGAACACAAAAACATTGGATTTATTGATTTTATGATGTGTAATTAATAAATACATAAATATAATGACAGTCGATAAAATAAAGGCATTACATATGCAAATTTAAATTTCTACAGGTTTTAGATATGTTATTGGCAGTGTTGCAACAAGCTCATAAGGAAAGCGAGGATAAATGGAAGAGATTATCCAGACAGTCAATTGATATTATATTACCACTGCTTGCCAAACAACAGGTAACGCAATTCTCAATTCTTCTGTGTTCAGATACAATCACAGGACTCCCCAAGTCTCCAGAATTAGGTTGGATCCTCCAGGAATTTTGCATCTTCTACCCAGGGCCGTAGCCACTGGTACGGTTTCAACCTAACCACTTTTTGGCAGGTCGACTGCATCTCACATTCATTATCTAATTGGTCTTCCTCAATTTGGATTGAGAAATATTCCTAAGATTTCTACAGAGTAAGAGTACAGGGCCGGTGGAACCGGGGGCCGCAGCCCCCCCCCCCCCCAACTTTTTGGCAGAACATATAATGTCTACGCAAATCCCTACAATGAAAATGACAGCTAGACACTTTGAGTATTAAAGTGTCATTTTCCAGCACCTAGAAATCTAAATTTTGGACTCTAGTGCGTCTTTTAGCGTTGAAAATAACGAAAAATTCTCAGGAGCTTTCGGCCCCTTGTCCCAATCCGGGAGCCCATGGCGGCCCCCTTGCCCAGCCAGAATTGCTCGCTTCGTTCAAAAGTTCCAACTTTGAAACCAAGACAGGCTCATCTGGAAAGCGGGACATTTTGAGGGGCTCTAATGCGACTTTTAGCATATAAAATAACGCACAATTTTCCGGGGCCTTCGGCCCCTCGACCCCGACCAAGGGCCCTCTGTGTTCCCCTGGCCCCCAACCAAAATTGTTCGCTTTGCTTGCAAGTCCGAACTTCGAAACCATAACTGGCTGATCTAGAACATGGGACATTTTGATGGACTCTAATGTGTCTTTTAGCGTTTAAAATAACATAAAATTTTCTGGGGCTTTCGGCTCATTGACCCCAACCGGGAACCCTTGGCGGCCCCCAGCCAAAATTGTTTGCTTCGCTTACAAGTCCGAACTTCGAAACCATGACAGGCTGATCTGGAAAACGGAACATTTTGATGGGCTCTAATGTGGCTTTTAGCATATAAAATAACACAGAATTTTCCTGGGCCTTCTGCCCCTTGATCCCAACTGGGGGCCCTTGGCGGCCCGCTGGCCCCAGCTTCGCTTGCAAGTCCGAACTTTGAAACCATGACTGGCTGATCTGGAAAGCAGGACAAAATTGATGGACTCTAATGTGTGTTTTAGCGTTTAAAATAACGGAAAATTTTCTGGGGCCTTCAGCTCCTCGAACCCAACCGGGGACCCTTGGCGGCCCCCTGGCCCCCAATGAAAATTTTTCGCCTCAATTGCAAGTCCGAACTTCGAAACCAAGACATGATGATCTGGAAAACGGGATATTTTGATGGGCTCTAATGTGGTTTTTAGCGGTCCCTCGACCACCCCGACCGGGGCTCTCGGCAGCCCCCTGGCCCCAGCCAAAATTTTTCGCTTCGCTCGCAATTTCTAACTTCGAAACCAGGACCAGTTAATCTGGAAAAAGAGAAGTTTTGATGGACTCTAAGATGTCTGTTAGCAAATAAAATAACGACAATTTTTTCCGTGGCCTTCGGTCCCTGGACACCGACCGGTGGCTCTCGGCGGCCTCCTGAGCCTAGTCTGAACTTCAAAATCAAGACAGGCTTATCTGGAAAACGGGACATTTTGATGGACTCTAATACATAATGTGTGCTTTGACATGTAAAATAACGCAAATTTTTCCGGGGCCTTCTGCCCCTGAACCCCCACCGGGGGCTCTCAACGGCCCCTGGCCCCAGCTTAAAATGCGCGCTTCACTTGCAAATCTGAACTTCGAATTCAAGATAAAGTAGTCTGATCTGGAAAAAGTGACTTTATGATGTACTGTGTGTCTACTATGTGTCTTTTAGCATGTAAAATAACGAAGATTTTTCCGGGGCCTTCACCCCCTGGACCCCGACTGTGGACCTTCGGCACCCCCAGGCGGGAACCAGTCAAGTCGCCCCTTCGCCGACTCGCCCCTTGCCAACTCGCCCCTTACAAACTCGCCCCTTCGCCGACT
>JAOTQE010139838.1:0-11722 GCA_025631205.1 Nesometra sesokonis | reverse complement strand
CCTTAAAAATAGGGGTAACCTTTGCAATTTTCCATTCAGATGGAAAAGTTGAGGTAGAGAAGGAAAGATTACAAATACATGCAAGTGATTCACAAACAACTGGGGCAGCTAACTTTAACAGTTTACAATTTACACCGGAGAAAAAAGTGGAAAAGGCATTGGCAGCATTATTGGCATCAATGATTTTGCCATTAACCACAAAATTGCTTTCTCCGGTGGTTTTACGCTTACCTTTGACGTATGACCAAAATCTTTTAGGATTTCTTTCACAAGTTGCACTGAAATTTTGTAAATAATCAAAATGGGCTTTTCTTGATTTGTTACGTAAGTCGTTTCTAAATTTACGATATTTTTCTAAATTTAGAATGTTTTTACCTTTTTCACAAGGCTGATCTCAGTATGATGGCACCTTAGCATTTTGTAGATGTCCTTGGGCTTCTTCGTGATGATGGTTCTTTGTCCACTTCAGTCTATCGCAAGCCTACACACACAGACCAATACCTCAGCTTTGAGTCTAACCATCATATCTCCTACAAACGTTATGTGATATGAACTCTACTCAATCGAGCGGACAAACTTGTCTCTGATGAAAAAACGCAAGTCTGAGATCAGCCATGTGAGAAAGGTGTTGCTGAGAATGGATGTTCGATATCCACCCTCGCATCCCTTGTGAACATTCCAATCAGCCGAATAGGGATAGGATCTCCAAGTTTCCGGTGAGCATACTCTATGTTCAAGGTGTCTGGGAAAGGATCGTGGCAGTATATAGAAAACATGGTGTGCCATCTTTCAATAAGCCGTTTAATACTATCAGATCCATTCTGCCTTTGATCAAGGATCAGTTATCTTCATTCAAGAGATGTGGTGTAGTATATGAATACAACTGTGGTGACTGTCCTGTCTCTTACATCGGCGAGACAGGACATCAGTTGGCTACCAAGGTCAAAGATCACCGGAACCCTAGATTTCGTCCTGCAACATCTATCCAGGAACACTCTGTCAGTATGAACCATGCTATCCTAGATGCAGAGGTCCCAAGTTGTATAAACAGAATTCCAGGAGATTTACTCGTGGTCATCCTACCACTGTTTGTAATATCTACACTTCCTTAAACATGTGTACAAACATTTATAAGCTCAACACCTTGCCTGTTATGAAATGATATTTTCTAACATGAGTTGTCACTGCTAAAATGTGTTAGTACTGTTCTCCTAAACATTAATGAACATTATAGTTGTTTACTTTCAACCAATATTTTGAAAAAATAGGCCAATTTATGCTCTGCTTATGAAAATTTTACAAAACCTCGAGAATTTCAAGAATAAAACTAAATTCCGGGAGAAAATTTGATAATTCCGAGAGCCCGGGTGATAATCCAAAATTCCTGGAGACTCCCAAGACAATCCTGGAAACTTGGGAGCTCTGTAGATGAAAGCTTTAAAATCATGAGCCTACACCCGGATAAATGGAAACGCCACATCAGAGAAGCCATTGAAATATATCAACATCAACCCAGTTTAAACAAAGACCCTGGTTTGGAATTGCCAGCAGTTTACTCCAGTCTCATCAGAGCCCTCCCTTAATAGGGGGCCTCCAGTTTTCTTCATTAAGAGAGGCGCCATTTTAGTGGTGAATCACAGCCGTGAGATATGGCCGAAACTTGTTCACTAACGAAATCGAGTGCAGAGAATTTGTTCCAAAAGGTATCCTTATTTTATATTTTAATCATTAAAAATGGAACACAGAAGTCTTCATAGTGTCTTACATTGACATGTTTTTGTATTTTTTAAAAATATTTTCATTGTAATTTTACAAATGCCTATGTAGGCCGATAACGTCATAATGATTAATTTATATTTATGATTTTACTATACATATAAATAATTTTCAAAATTAGCATATCATTTACTTCAGTCATCACAGTCTAAACTGGAGGTCTGATCAGCTCCCAACAATATCGCTAAGATAACCACCAAGCGGTCTTTATAAGCACCCAATCCTTACCACGTGTATGCACAACCGCCGTGCATATAAAATGGCCACAGCTCTCTCTCTCTCTCTGCCTTTCTGTCTCTATCATCTAATCTCATCATTTCTATTATACAATACGTATTTGATTAGATCATTTATGTCAGTAAAGTATAATTAAACCTATGGAATATTAATTTTTAAAACATAATTTCAGTGAATTAGTCATATTAATAATAATTTTAATATTATTATTTTTTTTAGCTCATTAACTCTTTGAGGTTGAGGGCCGTGTCTCATACGGCCTAAATTACTGTCCCAGGTTGCTTACACCGTATACAGTACGGCCCGACATTTAAAGCATATTTTAGCAATGCTGCCCTCTAGTTAATGAGCAAAATTGGGAAATCCCCCATTGTTGATGTAATTTCACTTGTCTTGGCGTATACAAACATATCCAAGTCCTTGGGTTTAGTTGCTAATACATTACGTCTAACAAAAATTAATACAGATTGCTCATCCTTAGCGTTACTTTACTTAAGTTATTAAGTAAACCTTATGGTTAGGATTCCTACCTGTTCCGTTAATGATGGTATGCTCCCTTGGAAGGTTATTAAACTTACATCTATGTAACATTTCTTTATCTACAACAGATTTAACATGATACCTAATGACTAAAGCACATAACCAAGTAGATGTTCAAAAACAGTAAAATTTGTTTTACTTTCCTTAAGTTCCGAGTGTTTGATCTTTAGTATTCTCCTATGATATTTGTTCCGTAATTTTACCCTGGCTGATTTGAAATTCTTCCGCCCAGCAAACTTCAAATTCACCTTTTTGTCGCAACACTTAGAAACTTTAATTCAAGTTGAAGCTTACTTAGTTTGCAGGAGCACTTCTGGAATTCAGTCATCTTTTTATGGACATCAGACTCAGTGGTATGAAGCGTATTCCAAAATCCGGAAGGTCCACTAATCAACTTCAAGTAAGAAAGTATAATGCATACTCCAAGCAATGAGATACATGCCATCATGACAGGATTCAATATTTTGACATAAATTATGCCATCATCAGGAATGAAAGTTTGTCCATAAAATTACAGCTCATTAAATATGCATAAGTCTTATATCTAGGGACCCTATAGGCCTAGGACTCTCATGATACATTCAAAATCTTGTATCTAGGCAACCTATAGGGCTAGTACTTCACAATAGGACCAAAATTGTCCCAAAACTTTTGGTTGACCTTTGACCTACTGTCCCATTAAAGATACAAAATGTATTATGTCTAAGCACACTATAGGGCTAAGACATCACAACTTATTGCATATTGGTCACAATAAGACCAAACTTTTTCAAAGACGTCATATCTAGACCGCCTATAGGGCTAGGACTTCACAATTTGTTGAATATTTGTCAAAGTAGGACCAAAGTTTTTCCCTACATTTTTGGTTAACCTTTGACCATTAAATATGCATAAGCTTTATATCTAGAGACCATATATGGATAAGCCTTCACAATACACCGAATTAGCGACCTTGTTTACATCTGGGTTTGTGGGTATAAATATAAATATAGGGCACTATTTTCTATACTTCGCTGTGTAAAATGAGCTAAGAAAGGACAAATTTAATGTTTATGTATTTGTATTTCTTCGTTGGTAACTCATTCCAAACCGTTGGGATACATTCATAAATCGTTTTTAACACTATAGTAACCTTAAATTAGCTACATTTTTAGCCAATCTGAAAAAATTCTATGAAAAGGTTTTTCAACTGATTTGAATGGGTATGGGTGTCAACATTTACCAAAAAAAAGTTAGGTAGGGTAGGGGTGAGGAAAGTGCTTTTTTAAAAGGTCAAAGGTCATTGACCTTTGCTAAAATGACCAATAATTGTATCTCAGTTATCTGATATGTTACATGGTTTATATTGGTGTCAAAATGAAGGGAATTGAACTAAAAAGAAGATTGAAATACATTTCGATGCATGATATTCTTTACTTCTTTCTATCTATGAATTTTGTTTTAGAATTAAATAGTTACTAACAAATTTATATATTTATATATTTATTTATTTATTTATTTATTTTTTCAAACAAAGAGTTACAGCGCATCGTACATTGTATAAACTATCATTAACATCTTTCAAACTATACTCTCCTATCACTCAAAGTCGAAGTTAGTTCGAGCAACGGTACCATTCTATACGTCACCAAGGTGAGGCTTTCTTCATCAGTACTTCTATGAATGAATACGTCTTGTCGAGTGCATGAACGTAATTTTCCAGACCCAGTACTGCTCAATCCTTAACAGGATAGTTTGGAAACGTACCTTCGTGTACAAAATAAATGATATCCAACATTAGAAGTCTGTTGTGTGCTGATGATATCCAACATTAGAAGTCTGCTATGTGGTGATGATATCAAACATTAGAAGTGTGTTGTGTACTGATGATATCCAACATTAGAAGTCTACTCTGTGCTGATGATATCCAACATTAGAAGTGTGTTGTATGCTGATGATATCAAACATTAGAAGTCTGCTGTGTGCTGACGATATCCAACATTAGAAGTCTACTGTTTGCTGATGATATCCTACATTAGAAGTCTACTCTGTGCTGATGATAGCCAACATTAGAAGTGTGTTGTATGCTGATGATATCAAACATTAGAAGTCTGCTGTGTGCTGATGATATCCAACATTAGAAGTCTACTGTGTGCTGATGATATCCAACATTAGAAGTGTGTTGTGTGCTGATGATATCAAGCATTAGAAGTCTACTGTGTGATGATGATATCCAACACTGTGCTGATGATATCCAACGTTAGAAGTCTACTCTGTGCTGATGATATCCAACATTAGAAGTCTACTCTGTGCTGATGATATCCAACATTAGACGTCTACTGTGTGCTGATGATATCAAACATTAGAAGTCTACTCTGTGCTGATGATATCCAACATTAGAAGTCTGCTGTGTGCTGATGATATCCAACATTAGAAGTCTGCTGTGTGCTGATGATATCCAACATTAGAAGTGTGTTGTGTGCTGATGATATCCAACATTAGAAGTCTACTGTGTGATGATGATATCCAACATTAGAAGTCTGCTATGTGGTGATGATATCAAACATTAGAAGTGTGTTGTGTACTGATGATATCCAACATTAGAAGTCTGCTATGTGCTGATGATAACAAACATTAGAAGTGTGTTGTTTACTGATGATATCCAACATTACAGTAGAAGTCTGCTGTGTGCAGATGATTATGAAACAGATGTCTGTGTGCTGATGTAGTCTAGCAGCATTTATATCTAAAAGGAGCATTCCTTTTAAAATCCACCAAACTCAAATTTCTTTGGATACTGCCAGCCCTAAATTTTCGCGCGCCCTTAATTTTCGCGAAGACACGATGATTGCGAAAATTAAGAACTCGCGAAAAAAACCAAAATCTTGAAGATTTTTATTTGTCAAAAACGATTGGTAAAACATGTGATAATGACAATGCATAATATACAATAAATAAATTTTTGTTAAGTTTACAATTAAATTATTCACGAATCACATAAAAAATACTACTGCAAAACAGTAAAAATATACATAATGAAGGGCCTAGGCCTTTTGTATTGTCGTTCATCTTCGCGATGGTCCGCTAAGGTCCGGTAGACTACACTAAGATGAGACAGTTGTTCAAAAACATGTTTATTTTGTGAAAATAATAATTTTGGCACTTTTCGAAGGTATATATGTAATAAATGTATCTGTTATGAGTTTTGTCTCCAATATCTCCCCTTTTTCTGGTGGATAAAACAGAATTGATGAATCCGCAAAAGAATTCCAAACAAAAAGTGTTGGTGGCGCTAACATCCGACACACTTCGCTTCCGGGTTGATAGATTACGAGTCACATGGTCAATGAAAAACAATTTTTAACTGGGTCTAACGATGAAAATAAGACGATGATTTCCAACTTTTTCAAGGAGACTATACATAATAAATTATCACAAAACGATCATAGTCTATTGGAGGCCTGGTATTATACGCGACAATGGGTAAAAAATCGTAGAATTCCGTCGTGCGAAATCGGCCTACCAAGACATGCCTGGTGACTCTAGCTACTCGTTCGAATGTAGACTAGGCTTAGGCTTGAAAAGATCGCGACCCGCCGCTAGATAATCAAAGAGGTAGGTGTATCGGGGCCTGACGCTGTCATCATGGAGGAGAGGTGGAGAGGTACTATTAATTTTCAAAACTAACATCCATGGACGGATAATCTAACTTGGCATCAGGCAGGGGCCTGATGCCAAGTTAGAATGCCCAGATATGAGGTTTTAACAGGAAAATGGTAACAATAGGCGTGGGTCGAGGGCCCGCATTGGGCCCGGGAAAATTTTTCGCTACAGATGCTCTCTGGTGCACGTTTAGCACCCCAAAATTGTGCAATAAATATAATTTTTGGTTTCAAAAGGGGCCCCGGGTCCGTTGGCACCCCCCTCCCCCCGGCCCTTGGATTGCCTGATTATTATCGACCCAAAACAAATTTATGAACAAATAAAGTGATTGTGTTAAACGTAGTAAAAGCCTAAGGTCAAAATCGCAAAAATAATAATTGTTAAAAACATCCCATCGCAAAAATAAAAGGTCGCGAAATGTTTCAAATCTTGAAATCGCAAACATTTAGGGCTGCGAAAAGTTAGGGCTTTACAGTATTTTTAAATACTGTTTAATATTTCTAAAATAATAAACAGGCTTAGATGCATGTATACTTGTTTAATTTTATTCTCGAGTAGAAAAAAAATCATAATTATCAAACTCATTCAGGCTTATAATTCATCTGTTTTATTAATTAGGATCCATGAGGTATCTAGCCCATTTAAAAGTTTCCTTGATTTCTAACCATCATTTGGGCTATTACCACCTACTGTTCATATATCTTTCATAATGGCAATTTAATTGGATTATCTTTATGCTCCAGTGGACTATCCTCAAGGTGAAGTCAGCTGATGTTTACTACTGTACTAGTACAGTCGAACCCCGCAATTAGGTACAGTACGAGTCTAACGTCGTTCGTAATTGTAAGTATTAATTAAATTGGAGTCAAGCAAAATTCCTGTAAAACTACAATGGTATAGTGTGTACACAACGTGGGCCTACCTGTAACAACGTCGTAATTAACATTCCAATTTCTATAGATATTATAAGTTCATAAAAATGAAAAAAGGACTGAGTGTAGGCCTAGGTAAGCACAAATCTAGACTAGGCTAGGCCTAACCTGTTTCAAGCTTTACTGCATTAAACACCGAGGGTTTGTTGACCTCACCCTCACCACTGTCGGACACAGTTTCGAAGCAATAAATTCACCCTGGAAATCAAGCGTCTTTTCGCCGCACCATCGGTGTGGTATGCTTTTAATTCAATGATTGGCTAGTAAGGAAACTGCCGGCAGTTAGACTGTTCTATTTTTGGAGGGGTTAAGCTAAATGAAAACGAATCTTCTAGAATAGTGCATCATCCATGGAAAAATTACAATAGCCCTGGGAAGCACGGTTTTGAGGCTGTAAAAGTAAACAAAACATGTTTTTAACAATTGTAATGGTGGAATTGTATGAGTTCACCTTGGAAACATAATTCATTGTAGTGAATTGAATAATGATTTTTATTTTGTAGTTGTCTATTGGCATTTATGTATGGTACATCACCATGGAAAATAAACGTTATTTAAATACTGTACCTGTTATGTGAAAATTCATAAAATGGAAAGTTTTTGGCTGTATTGAATAGACCATGTTTGTTTTTCTATAACGTAGGCAGAAATATTCTTAAAATTCTCTTTTGTATATTTGGTGGCCCTGAAAAGGGCCATTTGGTTTGGAAAAATTATTGGATTCAATTGCTTGATGAAGAAGATGAAGTGAAAACTGAAATATGCCTTTGCTGCAAGGATGACAGCCTCATCAAAGATGCCTGATCCTGCTATTTTCTGGAGGAGATGCATCAGATCAAGGTTGTCTTCTTGTTGCAGCCATTAAAGAAGTGTCTCTGCTTCAAAGGCCTTTTCAGGTTTAACCCGATCAGCAACATCTTGATCTTCTTCGTCACTATCTGAATTTTGACAGCTCTCTTCTTCTACTACATGCTGGGCAATTATTTCATCGTCCGTCAGCCACTGATGGCCAGGGCCAGTGTCATCTTGTGAAATCCATTCTCCTGGTCTCATCCAGCCTTCTTCTCCATCTCTATATCCCAGTTCCTGAAACATTGTTTGAAACAAGTTTTTTCTTCCTCGCCGTTGTCTTCGTCCCGCTCGAGTTCGATATTGGCTGGTTCAGATACGGGTAGAAGTTATTTCCATGCTCTCTGGAGGTTCTGTTGAGTCGCATCATCGCATAATTCGGATATCCATAGGACAGCATCTTTTATTGTTAATTTTGAATAACATCTGGGATGGGAACATCTCCATGACACAGAATGTGGTGAAGCAGCCGTTTTTTATATCGTCATTTTAATGGCTCTAGAAAACCTTTATCCATCGGCTGAATAATGCTTGTCGTGTTGGGTGGCAGAAAAATTGCTTTTACGTTGCCTTCGTTTGACACAAGTTGCAATTCTGGTGTGTGTGTGTGTGTGTGTGTGTGTGTGCATTGTCAAGAAGTAATAAAATTTTGTAGGTGATATTGTTCTGCTGACAAAATCTTCTCATGTGCGGAACAAACCTTTTATTAAACCATTTTTTTAAACACAAATGTATCCATCCATGTATTGTGCTGGCTGTAATAATGCACAGGCAAGTCATCCATGTTGTCATGTTTAAAACAACAAGGTTTAGCAGACTTGCGAATAAAGGCGAGGGGTACCTTGCATGTCCCAGACGCATTTGCTAAGCAATGTCACTCAATTTTTTGCGATTTTAAAGTTTTTTGCTGGTGTTTCTCCGTGAACCACAAGGGAACGATTTGGCATTAGCCTCCACCACAAACCACTTTCATCAGTGTTGAATAATTGGTCTCTTGTCAGACCTTCATTTTGGATAATCTGACGTAACTTGTCTTGAATTGATGCGACAGCATCAACATCAGCTGATAAACTCTCTCCTAGCAGAGTGCCACACCTAATGGAATGTTTTCCTTTAAAGCATGATAGCCACCCATTACTAGCCTTAAACTTGTCGCATGTGTGTCGGGATGTAATTGTTTAGCAAACATTAATGCATTCTCTTGAAGAAAGGGTCCTGATATTGGCGCTCCCTTTGCACGCTGCTGCTGCATCCAGGTTTAACACGCTGTATCGATGCATTTGTACATAGACATTTTGACATAAGATCCATTCAAACAATGCTGATGAACCTCGGATGTTGAAACGTGTTGTTCTATCTTGTTTCTTTTGGCCCAAATCGTTGATACTGTCAATTTTGGTAGATTGAATTTGCAAAGCAACAGACTGGGTTTATGCACCGTTTTTCTTCTCCATGATTATTTTAAGTTTCGCATCCAAGAATATGGTTTTGCGAGTTTTCATTTGCAACATCATGAACGAGTGTTGGTCACTAAGTGAAGTTAAATTTTTTTTCACAAACAATAAGTTACTTGCATTACTGTATTTTGATAAAAATTTAGGGCTTGCTATTGGCTAAAAATTAGTTTGTGAGAAGTTTTCCATAAAAATCGACCAATATTGAAAAAAGTTGGCAGATCTAAAAAAATGAATTTTCTTCAAACTTTGTGTATAAAGAGGTCTCCAAGGTAACGCTGCCAGGCCAATAATTTTGTGTGTGTAGACAGAGAAGGTATTGGCACATATGTAGAAATTAAAAAAAGTTTGGGGCTGTGTAGTATTGTAAGGTAGTGTTGCCAGAAAATCTGTACTTTTTTGAAAATCTACATGTATTTAATGTAACAAATTAAGGCAGTATTTCAATATGAGGGTTGTCATTTTCCATAGGTTTGTTTTGTTTTAACTTGCAGCAGCATGTTAAGATCTAGAGAGATATTATTCAATCACCCCAACCCACAGCAGACTTGTCTGCCCACTTAACAAAAGGCCCAGGTCCGATTTTAATTTCCAACAATTCAAGCTGTGGTAAAACCTTCTCCGACAACAATGGTCGTGCTCCGGAAGGAGGGGAGGTCAGCCTGTCGGAAGAAAGCAGAATAAAAATATTGTATAATTGGCCCTACTATATTTTTTTTTCTTGCTTGTCAAAACCAAACCGGTAACCACGCCCACCCACACCTACCTCGTTGGCCCACTATCGGGGACCATGCTCCCTCACCCTCCTCTCCGTCGGGCAAATCCTTGCGCCACCACTGTCGGACAAGTAATAGTGAAGTTATGGAGGAAAACCTCGAAAAAAACCAATGGGTTTTTTTTTTGCCATTTTCGCCGCGTTTCCTTTCCGGCGGTCTAAAATATTTGTAATATGGGTCCCTTCCACTCTTATGCGTTAAACAGTAAGTACCGTGAAACAGAGATGTAGATTCTCTGAAATCCCATCAATATCTCAATATCGGTCATCATTTTCATAAAGTGGATATTTTGTCTTTACATGGGCGTAACTCATGAACTACTACAGTATTCCAATTAAAGATTTCCTCACACTAAAGCTAAACTAACACTGGACATTATTTTGAATGAAAACGCAAAAAAATAACACGATCAATTTGCTTCTAAAAACAACTGATTAGTCAACCGACAGCGTACAGGCCACTTTGTTGTCGTACTTTATAAGAAAGCTTACGATTAAATCTATCACTGTCGTTCCTTAGGGTGTAAGTACAAAAAAATGCCTCCCACTACACCCGTCAAAATCATGATTTTCCAAAGAACATGACGAAAAATTGAAAATTGCATAAATTGAGATAGGACAAGTTTGTAGCTAGCTGAGACAATAAAGTACTGACCTATCCTATGGCGAGTTAACAGATAAGGCTGATAACAGTGCGTAATGGCCCAAACTATACTGTTGCTTGAAAATTAAATGAAAAGACGCTCGAGTTAATGAGTTTAAATTTAAAATTTGAAGACGTTAAAGTTTGGACATGGGAGTTGTGGCTGAAAAGGTGTTTAAAATATCCAAGATGGCGGACAAGCCATGTGACATGGGGTGCCTTAATTTGAACTCGTTGGTTAGGAGTTTTTAGAGAGAGTGGGGGGGGGGTGCATACGTTTCAAGTTTTCTTGGATTAGTGACCAAATGGTGTTTTTGAAAAATCGAAGATGGCGGCCAAGCCATGTGACATAGGGTGCCCATTTTCAAACTCAGAGGTCAGGGTAAGTTAAGAAGTATAAATTCCAAATTTGAGGACGTTTAGGGTTTTGATATGGGAGTAGTGGCCAAAAAGGGTGTTTTTTTAGAAATCCAAGATGGCGGCCAAACAATGTAACATGGGATGCTTTTTCGAAATCGTTCGAGATATTTACCACATCATTTGATCCTAAAGATTTGATGAAGATACTTCGTGTCATTCAAAAGTTATCGTGCTCACAGCCAACCAAACAGACGCACCTCAAAATAAGACCTTCCGGAAAACGTAGTTTCCGGGCGGTAATATGGGGAAAGAAAACCAAAAAAAAAAAAAAAAACTCACAGCGGCAGCAGTAGTAGAAGTAATAGCATTTTCCATTACTTTTTGGCTTACCTGGCATTTTGTAACAAATTTGGTGGTAAATAAATTATTAAATACTGTTTTTTATTGGTACATCGCGGTTTGTTACTTTTCTGAAAATGTCACTTTTGCGGACAATACTACTCCTTCATGCTGC
>JAOTQE010139827.1:0-11723 GCA_025631205.1 Nesometra sesokonis | reverse complement strand
CCCCAAAATATAATCAAAATTTGCCGACCCCCATTCTCCCACCCCTGCCTGGTTTTCTCAGACAGTTCATCTTAAATCTCCAAAATTCATGTAAATTGACTAATTGAGATGAATTTTTTTGCGCGTTGTTTTGATGATAAAAAAAGCATTTCATGATGTCGAATTTGGATGAACCTGTCAAATCTGGTCGAGTCCGTTACCATGGCGAAGCAGATAGTAACCCAATGGTAGTATGGTCGTTACAAGTAAAATCAGGGGACACCGGGAACAACGGCAACGGTTTCTTGGTATCAATCGAACCGCAAAAATGTACTCTTTCAAATAAAAAAGGTCCTCTTCGGTCCACCCTGGGAAAAAGTTATAGACCTTTAAACGCCATTTTAAATTTTAAGATGACCGAGGTACTATATAGAACATGGTCATGTTTGGTATCAAATTATATACAGATATACAGATCATTTCTTTCAATTGCACCTATGTTAAAAAATGTGTATTTGCAGAGATATAAACCATTTAATGTTGTTACCTGGGTACATAATTTTACTTTTAAACAAGTAATACATTTTAATAAAGTCGATCACCTTCATATTGCAAATTTGTGGTACTACGTAATCTTGAGCACAGCGACTCATGGTTGGGACTGTGAGTTTACGTTATGATCAAATGTGTCGGTAAGTTGTAATGTGTAATTGCTCTCTTACCTCAGAGGCCACGCCAGCTTCGTCAACATTGTTTTCTTTAGACGACTTGGCCATTACGGTTAGTGGCGCAGCTTTGGACTGATCTATCATCGAGGCACCAAACCAAACAAAGAGGCACACCACACGAAGCAGAGACAGTCGACCCATCGTTCTGTAGAATTAAAATGACTTGTGAATAAAATATTGTTTATAATATATTACCAGCGCGGTTTTCCAGGAAGCTTCCTCATTTATGAAATCACATTGTTAACAAGCTTCCATAAATCACACTACCACTAGTAATTTTAAAGATATTTTTGTAGCTTGGTAAAAATATATAAGAACCATTTCAAATATTTAGAATGTTCATACTTACAAACTGAAATTAGTATAAAATTGAAAACAAATACAGATTAAATAAAAATAAATAATTATGTCCTATCATAACGGGAAACGAACTCACGGCCTCCGCCTTATTAGTAAAGTTCTGTTAAACGATGTCTTATCCAACTGTGCTACAAAGGCGATTTATGTTTATAGACACGTTTACAGTACTTGGTTTGTAGCTGTAGGGGACACCCTGGGATACGGTATTATGTTGGAAATGATCTCTAATATGTGTACAAAATGTAATTTATCCGTTTAAAATTGGTGACCCTGGACGTTTTTCAAGTTGTAGTCGCAACAACAGCCACAGCAAGAAGAACAGTAGCGAGGTTCTAAGGTTTGCTTCACGTGGATCTAAGCACGCTTATGACTATCACTATTCTGTGGTGGTCGCGGTTCCGACCTTTGAGGCGAAGTGAGCTGTTGAATTGGGAAGAATTTTCAAAAAATCGAAACAAGTTCAAAATATTTAAATCTTTTCAAGATAAATCTACCTACCTTACCGTACCTTCTCTTTATGTTCCTGAAAATCGTTATTGCTATATTCTCTATAGTTTATACTATATATATAATTTATTTCCAAATCAAATTACCAATGCATAGTACCAGCCAATAAAATTGGATCATTCTGTTTAAAAAAACTTTTGTACAGACTCATATCTCAATTTCATGAATATATCTGTGATGGTGATAACAAGCTGGTTGATTTATTACCTCCTGTTGAATAAAAAACACATTAAGGAGAATCACGAGTTTGGTTATATTAAAAACATATTGTATTTAATTGGTGCCTTCACTTTTATTTTCACTTATACAAAGGTAAAATTAAATTATTATCATTTAAAATACTGTATCTTTAATTTTATCAAGTAATTTCAGTTATTAAAGGAATATATGTATTTTTTTTTACTTTATCTTATACATTGTAAATGAAAAATCCTTCAAACCGATCTTCAGACGATACATTATAATTATTATGTTTCTATTCAAATATATTAACCCTTGTGTGAATTCAGCAGTAGCCAACGATAGGTGTCAGTGCGTGTCGCGTGCAAAAACTGTACTTAAAAGTCCGGTTCCCACTGAACGCGATCAAGCGAATTCTTCAGCGTCACGCATTAAGCAAAGAAAGTTGACCAATGATCAACTCTTGTGAATTTGCTCGCGAATCTACGATTCAGCCGCACGCGTCAAATTTCGACGCGGAATTCGCTTGTTCGCGTCTAGTGGGAACCGGGGTTATTATTGTGCAGAAGAAAGCATGAGATACATTCGCGCGAATACGATCTAGAGTCTATACCTTAGCAACAGGGAATAATCAAAGAGAGTGTCTAGACCTATCATAAAATAATTATTAGCTTTTTCTATTCAAGAATAAAGCTGAAAAAGTAGGCAGGTAACTGATCATGTTTACAAAAGCAGGTAAACTTCCAAAGAAAGTTGATTTTTTGGTGGATTTTTGAAGGAATGTCTAAGTATCTGACGATTTATTCGTTTCCTTCTGTATTTCCACTGTTATCACCTTTTGAATTCATATTCAATTGCTTTTATATTCTTGATCTTAAATAATTCTGCCCGTCATTATTGCTTTTAAAACTTTCGTTCGTTTATTGTGTCAATTGTTTAGTTTGAGCTAAAATATTAAGTTTTAATGATAAGAAAAATGGTATAAAATGATTAAAAATTTTAAAAAGCAGCTACTGTTAAAAAACTTCCAGCAGCTAAACCTACAAGATAAACAATAATTGAAGCAGTTGCCAATGCACTTACAACAGCACAAACGTTGTCGTCTGTTGACCAACCACTTCCAATCCAACTCTAACCGTATTCAATTATATTGTATCTTCAATATCTGTATAGTAAACTGTTTATAGCTTGAATTAAGAACATTTTCTAATTATTGTGTGGACGTTTACATTTTTTTTAATTTAAAACTTTTGATTTCGGAGCCACGTATCTTCAACATATTTATAGACACCTTTCTGTATAACTTGGATTAAACGTATATAATATTTATTTTGTGTATTATTAGCAGGTATTTCTTTATTTCTTCGGATCAACTTACACATACATTTTTAGAATGTTTTGTATTAAAAATATGTTAGTCAAGATAAAATTATACATTTAACAAATCAACAAATTGCAATATTCAACAATAATGAACATCATGTTTTACAGTACAACTTCCAATTGAAGCCATATCATACTAAGACAGATGTTTTGAAAAGACCAGATTATTCATCATATTGGGAGAATATACATTATTTATAGGGGCAGATTCCGGATTATGCGAATGTTGGGGGTATTATTTCATATATACTTGACTTTGTTTTATTTTTGGGGAAGATATTAGAGGAGGTGTACATACAGTAAGAGCAGCGTAGATGTAGTTTGGCGATAGTCTTGGGCGCGCACAAGCTGCGCACACCCCATCCTCTAACTCCACCCTTGGCTAATACGTTTTCTAATTTTTTGGCTTAGCATTTACCGTTTAAAGTTAGGTAATAAAAGGATATAGTTACTAATAAAATGTTTTTAATGTCATGTATATGTTTTAAAAAAACATCTTCTGTCATTTATATAAAAAGCTCCTGCGTGTTATTCAACAATTGGTCAATTTGAAATGTTGGAAATAAAATTTATGTAAACATGAAATAGGTTATGAATTCTTTTAGATTTAAATAAAGATTGTAACTGATAAATTAAAAACTAGTTAATGGTAATATTTTAGCACAAAATGGTAAGTTCTCTGGTGGTATTCAAACCAACATCTCCAGATAATTTAGCATTCGTGCAGTTACCAGGTACCATGTGTTTTAGTATGCGGATTGTAACACCTTTACTGATACACCTTAAAGGGAATAACGGATTTGAAAACTTAATAACAAAAATACAATTTAGTAAGACATGTATTGAGTCTCAGCAAATCTTAAGAGTGGTTGGGATTGAGTGTTTTTTAATAGGACGGGTGCAGACGTGTGCTTTTATTTTACAATAATATAATTTTACCCGTTCAGTCACGTAGAATTACCAGTTAAGAGTAGTGACGTAACTCTAAAACAATTTTTTATTGGAGAGGAGACGTTTCGAAATTATGTTATAAGTTGTGCATATTCAATGTGCTTCCAATGGGCCACCAGGCGTCATCTGACGTCATTAACTGACTGGGTGTGCGCATTCGTCTTCTAACGCATGCTCGATTGTATTTTTATTTTATGTAAATGGATTTTTTGGACGTTTCTTGGTGATTCCCAATTCCATTGTCTTCGTAGTATAGATTACCGTCCTCTACGGTTTCTGAGTGGTATTCACTCTTGTTCTTTTCTGCCTCCAGGACGGTGCAAAAAAAAAGTAGACATGTACACTGTAAAAAAGCCCTATTAGTCACAACACCAACAAAATATCGTAACTTTTACGGGTAAATGCCCTTAAAATTTACGGGATTTTCTTGCCATCCTGGTTGCCAGGACTTAACCGTTTTTTACAGTGCATTTTTTTTACAATTTAGCGAATCTAGTAGATCGAAAGTGTTGTGGGGAATGGGTGTTTTTGAATAGAACAGATGTGGAAATGTGCTTTTAAATTACAAGAGTCAAGCCAAATGTTGAAAATTGAATTATACATATAAATTATGAAACTACATTATTATCGTTTACATTCACAAACATCACATCAATACAATGTTTTGAACACATGAACATTCAAATTTAAACATGAGAAATCTGCGCTTTCAAAACTGCTAATCAGTATATAGTTGAGCAGTGCCATTTTACTATGCAATTAAAAATGTTTGATAATATATCGGAGGAATTTTAATTTAGTGTAAAAGTTGAATACTATATGTATTTTGTATGCCTGTTGTGGAAAACTAGCTTTGTCATATAATAATAAACAGTAATAAGTAAAATTTCATAGATCTTTTAATCAAGAACTTTCTACTTGCTCTACACCAGTGGTGAATCCAGGCTGGTTTCAAAGGCGCCGAGGCAACTCCAAGGCTGCCTGAAGGCCGCTGGCAGGGAACGAGATACAATCATCTTCTGAACATCTCCTTAAACTTAGTAGGTCTAATTCTAAATATGGATCAAGATCATTTACTGTTAATGCCCCAGCTCTTTGGAACGACCTTCCATTTTTAATTCGCAAAGAGACATCTCTTGATGCCTTCAAAAAACATCTGAAATGCGATCTTTTTAGAGAGATTATGGCACAATTAGCTAGCGCTCTGATACTCCATTGCTTTATAAAAACTATTATTATTATTATTATTACATATTATTATTATTACATATTATTACTACTACTACTACTATTACTATTAGTATTGTTATCTTTATTATTATTATTGTTATTATTATCATCATCATTTTTATTATTATTATTATTATTATTATTTTTATCATCATCATTATAATCATTATTATCATCATTATCATGATCATTGTCATCATCATAATCATACTATAATTCGAGCAACATTTGTCTGTTTGTTCCTCTACTCCTCCCAGGTCCTTGGTCCGATCTCCATCAAACTTGGTGGGTGGATGCAGGTTCGCCGTGGAATTGCCCTTGAGGGGTTCATTTTGGAAAGTTCAAGGTCACTGGGGTCAAAGGTCAATTAACTGTTTTTTGCTACTCCAACGGATTAATTGACTAGTGGGTGAAAAGAACTGAACATATTTATTTTTTCTTGTCCAACTGAAGAAATGGAGCCGTAAGGTGGCAGAAATCTTGGGCCGGACGGCCGCTGGAAACACCCATAGTAGAATCATGGGTCCACCTTACCCTACACGGTCAAGGAAAACAAACTCCGGTCCTCTTTAGATGCTATATGGTAATATCAAAGTCAATTCGACGTTGGTTTTCAAGATTTTGAGTTAATCAGGCAACGACAATCATTAATAATCACGTGGTTACTCTTCCCAACCTCTACAATCTACTGTAAACATTATGTAATAATTCAATGTTGGCGATCTTTCCCTATAATAGTTCATCCTATATCTACCGCCCTCTAGGGTGTAGGAGTATGTATTTTTCATTCTAGAAGCGAGACGAACATATAATAAGCAAAAATGCCAAATGCCTGTAAATGATTACATTCTTTAGATAAAACGAATCCCTTGTAGATTCTTCTCCCAGGCCGTCTAGCCTAGATGAATTTTTTTTTTCAGAAAATACTAAAAATATTTCAAAAGGATGGATTAATAATTACGTTGGTCGCAATTCTATTATTCTACTATTTTTTATAACATGATGACTTTTTGGTGGAATTTGTAGCGCATACTAATACTCCGGGCGGAGAGATTAGCGACGTCGTGGTGAGATGCGGTATTTCGGTGTGGATTGTGTCGTCATCGGGGTGGGGGTTTGTCCGTTGAATTCCAGCTTGTGGGCGCCGGTAACGTGGTAGTGGCCGGTCGGAGTTCTTATGGAACTGGAATCAGAGTTGGTTATTGGCCAGTCATAACTTGTCCTGGCTGGCTTGGAGGTTTGGAGGCGGTGATGGGACTGGATTCGTGGTTTTAGGATCGAAGATACCTGTGTGAGTGGGGGAGCTACTTTGGTGCTTTTGGTCCATTGTTGGGCGGGGCTTTGTCATACCTGCAAACACTACCGATTTTGGCGGTCTATCGCTTTTTTGCCCTACCGCTTTTTGAAAATATCGCAAAGTGGCGCTAGTACTTTTTTCTACCTTGCTACTTCCATCATTGCTGGGTATGTTTTGTGGTCATGGGACAAGCTATGGGTTTTTTCGGTCTTGTAGCCGTGGATCTGGTCCTGTCGCTGTTTTCACACCTTTTGGGTAGATCGTGGTGTGTTGTGGGTGGTTGTTACTTGGCGGTTCTGGTTTTGGTTTGGTGAGGATTCTGATCGGTTGGCGCTTTTTGGCATGGGTGCTTGTAGACTGGGATTTTGTGGACAGCTTTCATTCCTGTGGCGGTGGCATGGTTTGCCTTAGGGTATTTTGATCATGCCGCGGTGGCGTGGGTCTCGTTGTTTGAAGTGTATTTCACTTTTTCACCTGAAGCTGATTAGTCGACCTTTCGAATTTAACATCTTTTATAATTCAGATGGATTTTATAAATTTAAAAAAAAAATCTTGTGTGTACTATTTTAACTCATTTTAATTTTGTATTAATCATGTAGTTTTCAATAATGAATGAATTAATCTAACGAAGATACTTCAAGATCTTTGTTGATATTTCAAAATTTGTTCTCGTTTGATGATATTAAGATCACCTTCAACACAAGGCAATTATTCTACCAAATGATATGATCTAATTCATTTGGACAATCCTTAACCGATTGCTTTCAGTTACACAGAGTACTGCAAATCTTCTGGTGCCTCGGTCTTGCTTCCAGTATCAGTGAACAAGTTGCTTCTGAAGATAATCTTGGTTTTATTTTGTTCCACTTCAAAGACATACTGCCATGTTACCACCGTCTTTCCGGGTTTTACTGAAATAATAATAAAATGTCAATAATTTCTTATAAGTCACGTATCACGCACCTTATCAATAGGATCAAATATGCCATAATTTAGCAGTGGAAGAGAATGCAATTAAAAAAATATATGCACCTGTAACTGCATAAATAAATAGCTGACAATTAGTCTACAAACTCGGTTTGCTAAATAAAATTATTACCTGGTATAGTGGTTGTTCTTGTTGATTCTTCACTCCATGTGGCGGATGTTGCCTTTTCAAACATGTACTGTAGAGACCGAGTAACTGACGTCGGCAAACCAGTAATCCCACCAGTTTTCTCCCACTTATACTGGAAAGAATGGGTGGTGCTTTCTGCAAGAGACTTTCCAATCTTGACTTCAAACTGAAGGTTTTGCTCTGCCTTAGGATTCTGTACCGTTTTTATGATCTTCCAATTGCCTACCATTTTCGGGTTACCGTACACTAATATCTCTTTGTTTGGGTCGCTTGTCGATACAAATGCAAACCTCGTGGCAGCATGGGTACCTGTATACACCACCACTTCTGTGTTATTATCGGGGTTAGGACGGCCACCTTTAGGATGAGCAAATCTACATAAAAATGACAAGAACATACCTTAGTGGAAGACGGTTATGGTGTGAGTTGACAGGTTGAAGGTAACAAATGATAAAGGTATATAGATTATTGAGAGGACAAAATGAAATGAGTATCAAAACACGCAAAATAGGGCAAATGAAACTTTTTGCTTGTCAAACCTAAACCGGAAACCACGCCCACTCGGATCTTGGGAATTGTGCACATCGTTGACGTTTAATGAGCATTTCAAACCAGTTTTTTTTAAGTAATAAATAGTTTCCCATGAATATAATTTCCCATCCACTTCAATTAATCCCCCAACATTGAATTCTAGATTGAACTACTAGTGGGGTACCCTATGTAATTTCGTGAGATTAGGATGTTAGACGTTGAAGCGTCTGTTTAGTTAAATAGAAATTTATTTTAAATTAAAAAAAATCAGTTTGAAAACTTGATATTGGTGTTGAACACCTGAAAATATGCAAATCAACCTATATTATGTTAAAAATTCATGTTTTTTTAAACAACCACTAAAACGAGATGTAGAAAACTAAATACTCTAATTGTGTTTAAAAGGACATAACATGGGTATTTATCTCAAGCTATCACATACATGGTGGCCATATGTCAGCTATTAAATATAAAATGAGTATGTAGTATATTTAATAGGCCTATACAATAAGCTACTATATAACTAAAAACTTCATTGTTTTAAATTACCACTTTACCAAGAAAATGAATCCTAAAAATATACAAATTAGCAAAATTATAATTACCTAATTAAAAAGTTGTAAATATGAATAGGAGATAGCCTTGTTAAAATTGTAATTAGATCATGTGAATATCATTATCAGGTTACCTACTCAGATGATCTATAGATAATTTGCCATTTAGGTCAGTTTCATTACCAAACCAACCTTCTTAAATTGTTATTTGGTCCGCCTTGAACCCCATTATAATAATATTCATTTGTGAATTTTAATACCAGATAGCCTATTTAAAATGTAATTTATATCAATTTATATACCAAACAACCTGGTTAGAATGTCATCCGGGTCAATTTGAATGACATATGACTTACGTAAGATGTCATTAACTAATTTTAATACAAGATAACCTAGGCAAATTGTCTTCTGGTGATAAATTACACACCAGATAGCCTACTTAAATGTCTGTGGATCAATGTTTACACCAGGTAGTGGTAGTTAAATGTCATACTTTCCGCCTTTGTGCATGATACGTTCGTTAGGGGCGTCAAGTGCAAACAAAGCTCTCGAATGACGATCTTCGTGAACCACAAGACGTGTATCATTCCCTGGCGACGCACTTCCTCCAAATGGATGAATAATCTTCCCACTGGTGACATGCTTGATGTATCCCCAGTGACCATCTATTTGTTCAAAAGTCCAGTGCATTCTGGAATGTCGGCCTTCATGAAGGACTACAGAGGTGTCATTACCAGGATTCTCACGTCCTCCTAGTGGGTGGAAGAACTTTCCACTGGAAATGTGCTTGATTAGGAAATTTTCTGGCATCGTTGCTCCCTTTCGAAGGTGTTATCTGAAATTTTAGCAATACAACAAATCATTAATATTAAAAAGCTTCAACTTCAACCACACTACCCGCAAAAAAATATCGACGACCTTCCTCAAGGTCACGTAATTGCTTTGACAGCGTTGCGCAACTCGCCTTGTAAAATGCAAATGCATAGCCAGCCTTATGAGTGTGGGATACAAAACCCAACTGTCGTTCCAATTGTTGTACCAAGGGTGCAAAAATGTTCAATTTTATTCTTAGTTACATTGTGATGCAAGTTACTATCTTGAACAATTGAAATAGAAATTAAATAATCGTATGATTCAATGCACAACATCCTTCTTATGCTGTTTTAAAAGATTGAAAACATTACCAGAATGAGGGCCTATAATTGCTTATGTGACAGAGATGATGATGAAGGGATGACCCCGACAATTCTAGATTGTCCAAACGTGTTGTCAGTGGATATGTCTTGTAAAATGGAGAAACATTTGAACCATCAAAATTGATTATTCGGTTGCAAAGTTACGCTTATTAATGACGTTGGTTTAGGTGGACTAAGTATAAATGACAAAACCAAAATATAAAACAATTTTACAAAAGTGAGAAACTATTTCTTCACAGTAAGTGAAACACATTAAATAACATGAAAAACTTTGTATGTACTTATTAATTTTGCTTTTAAAAATACTCAGACTGAAATTAAGGCGCTAATATTGTGTAATTAGATATATATATATAGGTTTTTGTATGTGTGTATCATTAATTAGGAAACAAATATTTATAATTTTAAAATGAAAGGTACAATTATAAGCATGAAGGATAACTTTTCGAGTACTAAATTTAAAGTGACAAACCATACTGTTTATTGTATTACGCAAAACAGGTTATTGTTATAGTAAATTATAAATGTAATGGAAATAAATATAAAAAGGAATGAATAAATAAAGGTTGGTCACTCCCACAAAGACAATAACAATAAAGATGTTTTTTGATGCGCTAGAAGACGGAATATAGCATGACTGGACA
This sequence comes from Nesometra sesokonis, assembly GCA_025631205.1. NCBI lineage: Eukaryota > Metazoa > Echinodermata > Crinoidea > Comatulida > Antedonidae > Nesometra > Nesometra sesokonis. The sequence goes on along the minus strand of JAOTQE010139827.1, from coordinate 1,066 downwards.
AAACACTGCGATGATTTGACTAGCATTTGTGTTGGTCATTATCAATAATATTTCTTACAAAACAAAAGATAACAGAAAATCGGATTATGTTTTTACTTGGGTCCTATAAACGTCATCATCAATACAAGTAAATCAAACAAAATTCTCCTGTTGGTACGCTGGAGTACTAGTAAAAACAGGCTCGGATCTAGACCTTCGCACCGCTCGCCTTGGCGAAGGTCAGATGAGCAATAAACATATAGTTAAAAAAATAAATAAAATCTAAAGAATATGGACAATTTTAACATAAGGCCCCATAAAAAATCATTAGTTTATCACCCTACCAAAACATAAAAACTGATGAGGGCGGGAGGTATTTTTTAACTAATGCAGACTGGTAATCGCAGTTTTTTCGGAGCCTTCGACCCCTGAATCCTGACCGGGGATCCTCGGCGGCCCCTTGGCCCAGCCTAAATTTCTCGCTTCGCTCGCAAGTCTAAACTTAGAAACCAAGTCAGGCCTATCTGGAAAACGGGACATTTTTATGGACTCAAGTTGTCTCTTATAATGTAAAATTACTCAGATTTTTCAGGGGCCTTCGGCCTCTGGACCCCGATCATGGGCCTACTGTGGCCCCTTGCCCCAGCCTAAATTTCTCTTTTTGATCGCAAGTCTAAACTTCGAAAACCAACGTCGAAATCAAGACAGGCTAATCTGGACGGGCATTTTGATGATTTCTAATATGTCTTTTAGTATGCGAAATAACGCAAATTTTTCCGGGTCCTGTGGCTTTCAGACGCCGACCGAACCCTCCGGCCCTTGCCCCAGTTTAAATTGCTCGGTTCCCTGGACCCCTACCGGGAGACCGTCGGCGACCCCTTGGCCTCCAGCCTAAATTGCTCGCTTCGTTCGCAAGTCCGAATTTCGAAACCAAGACAGGTTGATCTGGAAAACGGGGCATGGACTCTGATGTGTATTTTACCATGTAAAACAATTGTAAATTTCTACCTATTTATTCTTAGAGAAGAACTTAATTTAAACTACGATGAGCTAGAAATAGCATGGATTGAAATATATGACAAAAGAA
>JAOTQE010139816.1:0-11723 GCA_025631205.1 Nesometra sesokonis | reverse complement strand
TCTAAAATCAAGTGCGCGCACATAGAACGCTTGGTAACAACATGGCTTCTAATTGCGCGTAAATAGAAGTTGGCCAAGCGTTAAAACGTAACGCGATCCGATTGGTTGGATTCTGGATATGCCTTAAGTAGGCTCTTTCAAGGAATTACACTTTGGGAATATAACACTGTTATTAACATCCCTCTACATTGGGATAAGCCCTATGAACCTTATTGGCTTGGGGAGGATTTACTGTTTAGAGTGAACGACCAGACTAACTTGGACGGAAGCCCGTGTATTTTAAAGGAACTTCTGTATGAGGTCAATAGATATAATCAATTTGGATTACTAAAAATGCTTACATCGGTCAATTTGTCTTATATTTTTGTTATAAATAACAAAGTTGGGCAGTGGCCCAGATAAATTTAAAATGAAATGAATGATAAGGTACCATAACGTTTCAATTGTCTTTCTCCAAAACAAATTAAATTATAAAGAAAAGTACAATATCGAGGCTAACAGGTTTGATATCATCTACAAATAACAGATAACTTTTACAAAAATTTAGGTCTAAATGTCTCTTACAAATCCTTCATTACTGATTCTTGGACGGAATTTAAATTATTTATATTCATGAAATTTCTATTTCCTGTTAAAAAATACGCTGTTATTTTTAATCAACAAAGGTTTTAACAAATTATGTTAAATTTTACAATATAGTTCAGTTGTAAAATATGTAAAACAATTTATTAAAAACCACCTTTAGTAAATTATATTAAATTTTACAATAGAGTTCAGTTTTCCAATTAAGAACGGTAGTAATTTGCTTTAAAATTAAGACTAGTTTTGCGAGTAATGTTTATGATCTTTGCTAATAATATGGCTAATCAATAGGGCTAATTTAACGTATCCATATTTTATTTACTTAGGATAACTAACTCACAACTCCAGAGGGCAAACCTGTGATGTATAAATAAATACACAGGGCGGATTTGGGGGCAGTCTCTCCTATTATCGGCAAAACGTAGTTGCGCCCCATTAGGGGCGCCGGTTTAAAATTGACAAATACCCAAAATGGACAATACATATACGCCAAAATATGGTACCAGGGCACGCAAGCTTAGTGTATAAATATTCAGTTGTAGATGTCAGATTTTGATAATTATTTCAATTTTGAAGTTTTTTCTTGCATGCCGTGTCCCATATGGTCGGTATGCCTGGCATGGTCTAACAACTACAATTATGACAAAAAATAACACAAAAAACACCTCAAATTATGGTTTGTAACTTTACTTTTTTGCAACAAAATCGAGTAATACAAGTTGTCCATACTACCTCTAAGTACTTTTATTAACGCATGTAATCAGACCACGTACATAATTATAGCATAAAAGGATATTATTTTTAATATGTATATAGTATATAAATACTGTACGCACAATAAATGAGGCATGTCACGGCAAAACCACCAAGTTGTAAGAAAATAGAGAATTGAGTTTTTGTTATAGCCATGTTAACACTTTTCATAAGCTTCAAAATGAGGGGGTCAATTATCAAAATCGAACATCTATAACTTAACTTAACATATCTAGAACTATTATCTATAACTTAACATCTATAACTTAAGTTATTGGACAAAATATACGCAAAATTTCCTTTTTATTTGTTTATATTTCCTGTTGTTTATTTACTTATTTCTCAATAACTTTCTGTGCGAAAAGTTGGTGGTTTTGCCACGAGTGAGTGAAATGAGTTCACCAAAACATGAATACCAGGCACGCAGGCGCAATAACTTATTTATTATACTTTAATATAAATTAGTATATAATATACAATTGTTTGTTAAGCTTTTTACACTGAAAACGACTAAATATTTACAAACACGATATCTGATGGTTTTAATACTGGTATTACATAGTACCGACCACACCAACCACCTAAATGGACTATAGAACACAATCCGTGATAGTAGACCGCTACCAAAATTCGAATAACCAAACAGGGGAAATAGAGAATGTAGTCCAGAGGCGGATCCAGCGGAGCAAGAGGGGACTCGATGCAAAGTTGGACATGCCCAGATATGAGATTTTAAAAGGAAAATGATAACAATAGGTGTGGGTCCAGGGCCCGCCTATGGTCCGGGTTAAATTTTTCTCTACAGATGTTCTTGGTTTCAAAATTGAGGGCCCAGGTCCGTTGGACCCGCGCCTGTAGTCTTGCCCGAAATCAATAATATCTCACTACAAGCAGTGTTTATTGGTTCCGAACTTCCCAGTACAAACATTTTCAATCCCTTGCAACAAATAAAACAAAATTAACCACCCAGAGTTTCTCCACATCCAACCCACAACGTCTGTCGGGTGCGCAGGTGAGCATGCGATTTCACTTAGGAATTGTATACACTGCTTGCTAAAATCCGTTCACCTCCGCGCCGTGGAGTGGTTTTCCAAGGAACAGATTTAGTCCAAATGAAATATGCTGCAAAATTAGGAGTTTTTTGTTCAAATATCACAATTTCTAGTGCCATGCCCTCAATATAGGCACGTATTTCTTCAAAATGAGCAAGTTATTTTGAAAATCTTTTTTTTTTCCTTTTTTACAATACATGGAACTCAGCGCATCTCGATCAAATCAAGTTTTGGTAACTAGGGTTGAATTTCCTCCCATTTCATAAACTAACAGTGGTTAATTGATTTTTACCAGCTAGCTAACTGGTACTTACGGACGGTTAAGGCCACGCGAACCCCACCACAATCATTCCTTTTTAGACGGGGAAAGCGTCTCTATAAACAGCTAACCAGCATTGTATGGGTGTCAATTTAAATATCTACGAATATGAAACAATAAATCATCAACTGGCAATACATTAACATTAAAATATATTATATACATACACTTTTAAATGCTTACTTCCCTATTGAAACTGCATACATTATTTTTTTATTTCTGGAGTTATAATAACTCGTCAGGCTAGTCGCTGAAATTAGCATAGCAGATAATATTAATAGGATGAAAGCAAGCACAATACACAACCGATCAATTCGATCACTGATCTTGCTTGTATAGTTTTGGATCAGTAGCTGCACTCTTATCTTCAATCGCCTTCTTGTATAGGCGGTTGTAGGATATGAATACTAGCCCGGTTTTATTGGCTAAATAAAAGTGATGGGTGCAGTGTACGAACAGTTGGTGACAGTGACCAGCTACAGCTACTGTGCGCAGCTTTGCGCGTCTTATTGTCGGATCGACTTGTTTGTTTGTGTTTTTGTTCAATTTGTATGAGAACCGAAGTGCAGCTTAGAAAACCCACACCATCAGGGATGTAGATTTACAATCCTTTAAATTCCATAATTATAAAAATATCAATACCTTATGGGATTAAGTGGCGCAAACCACAAAATTATGTTACGAGCATCAATAAACAAGTAAACTATTACAAACAATGCAACATCGTCTGTAATACAATTAATTATAAACAAGTTGTTGGCCTACTTCTTTTGGTTTTATGGTTGTATAGGCCTATACAAATTATAATGGCTTTGTACAGTTTAAGCAGTGAACAGTTGTAATTTAACTGTTCCCTGGTTTAAGCCCGTTTTTCTATCGAATGTTGATCTCAATCTCCGTTTTGAGACGGCGTTTCCGATCGTTAATCCTGACATCATAAGACGTTGATGATTTAAAAAGTTCAACTTTACGATTTTTTTTATCGTGGGGTGCTTTTGAAAAACTATGTCCGTGGCAAGAATCTACAGGTTTTGGTGTTATTTGCTTCGCAACATATACAGAATTATTTTTTCCTTTTATAAATGTATTGGTAAAGATTTTGAGTTTTACGGCTATTTTAATTCGTCGCGAAGGACGAATTTTCTTGCGCACAGCGTAGTATATCTCTAGCTAATTTTGAACATTTTAAAATTTAAAACTGCGTTTCAGGAATAAGGATCGACAGCAAAGCAGGCCTTGAGCCTATAGAATACCGATATAATAATCGACAGAAAAACGGGCTTTAATTATGGGAAGTTTACGAAATACGACAAGGTAACGGATGTTCCAACCATAGATATATATCATTTACGGCTAGATGGTCCAGACTATCAGTTTATTTGACAAAAAAAAAGACTTTCACATGCCTATATATGGTCATGATGATGTCATATCATGACCTTACATGGATGGGTATCATTAAAGTGTTTTTTTTTTTCAAATAAATTTGAAATTTGATTTGATTGACCTTAACACTGTAAAATGGAGTCCCATGTAGGCGCCTACTATTTTGATTTCGTCAGCCTCCGTCATAAACATGCAAGTTAAATAATCATAACTCTTTTATAATTATTGTATTTTTAACATTCTTTTGTCGTACAAATTATTTACCCATGTCACATATATTTTATGTTGTCAATGTCTTTAGAATTGGATTAATTTTACTTTCATTTGACAAATTTGAAACTTCTATGAAAGATTGAACGTGTGCAATTTCTACGTAGTGACAGGGTTAGAACGTAACACGATTTGATTGGTTGGATTCCGGAATAGTAGGGGCTTACATGGAACTCGGAACTGCACCGAGGGGCTATGTATTCTGTGAAAGTTAACTATCTAGCCGTAAATAATAAATCAATGGTTCCAACATAGTGTGCCATCCAATGTCCAATGTTAATGATCATCATAAAATACTTATCTATTGCGACGGATTTAACGTAGTCGTTTTCGTTATCGTAATTCTTGACGTTGCAAAACCCTCTATTACCTTGTATACACAACAGTTATTAAATTATGCTCATGAATCTAATCTATTTTTAAGTCATATCGGAAATATAATTTAATCCATGTGATCTTAACATTTACAGTTTTTGTTAATTTGCTTTGTAATATTTGTATTATTTTCACGATTAATTTATATTAAGCATTTAGTCCGGATTTATTTACGAGGAAACATTAGTAAAAATGACAGAATGAAAGAAGTAATGGTATCATTTTCACCTAACCAATCTTCTAATAATATCTATAAATATACCCACTTATAAACGCTACCTACTAACTTACCTAAACCTGTCTACTTGCACACTACCCACTAACTTAGCTACATCTATCTAATTGCACTCTACCCACTAACTTATAATCTACATCTATCTAATTGCATACTGCCCACTAACTTAGCTACCCACTAACTTAGTTGCACCTAACAAACTTAAGTACTTATAAAAGGTAAAGCCCAGACTAAGTACGACGCAGTAGCAAAGGGTGATGATACCAATTACGGGTAGAAAAAAGCATAGAGATTAGGAAGAAGCTGTTTAAATTTATTTCGGTAAAGGTTTTAAGACAGTTATTATTTTGTTTTATTTAAACATTACGCAATTAGCTTTGTTTTAAGGGTTTCAATTATTTTAATTACGGTTTTAGCAGTTTAATTTTTTTTATTTACCATAAATTGTAATCACGCATTTAAATTATAAATTCTAAATATTGTTTTTTATTATTTTATTTTTTAGCAATCAGAATTTTATTAAATTTATTTACAAAAAAAATCTGATTAAATTAAATTCTAGAGCATGCTTTTATATAATTGTTGTGCTTTAAACAAATAAAATTGCAAGGTTTCCATGTTACAAGGAAAACTTCACATAGTAGTTACCAGTGGCGTATCCATGGTGTTCGACCCATGTACCCCACACAACGCCCCCAACGACAAACTCCCCAGAGGTAGGTATATTTGTGAAAGAGCCAAGGCAAAGGAGACATAAGTCCCAAAGATAGTTTTCCACAATTGGCAGAAACAAGAACATTTTCAAATTTTTCAATACGTTTTTTATCTTTAAAACATACAGTTTAAACATTCAACTTTCATACTACATCAACAATTTTGAGATATATAGCAGCAAAAATAAAAATTTGAAATGATTGGCAATTTTCAAAAGTAGTTCACAAAACTCACTTTGTAAATGCTCGAACTTTTTTCATAGGTTTGCAAAAAAACATCGTATAGAATTAATCTGTTCTGCTAATGTTTAATTTCATAATTCACAATTAACTAAAAAAAAACGACTTATGCCTCTCATTTTACTTGCCCCTGCCATATATGAACTAAAAACAGAGCAATATAGCTCACTTTCAAGAGATTCTATCGGCTGTTCAGGTTAACTTTATCGGTTAAGTAAGGAAAGAAATGTTTGTCCAAGGAGGCTATGATGTTTCATAACTGAAAGTTAAAATCATGCATGATTTTAACTTTCACGGAGCCTATGACGTTTCATAACTAAAAAGTTAAACAGATCAGCCGAACTACTTGCTAGCGAATTATGATAAATACTCGATAGTTCACTGTTACTATTTTAGGCATGACACGGCAAAACCACCAAGTTGTAGGAAAATTGAAAATTAAGTTATTGTTAAACCCATATTATACTTTTCAAAAGCTTTGAAATGGAGGTATCAACTATCAAAATCGGACGTCTATAACTGGAGTTATGGGACACAACAATATACACAAATTTCCTTTGTATTTGTTCTTTGTGAAAATTTGGTGGTTTTACCATGATATCCTCATTTAGTTTATATTCAAGAAAGGCGACTGCATCTTCGGTGGGTCCCTTGTACAACATGGTTCTGTGTACTTTAAAGAACACAGTACGCTTTTCGAAAAAGGTAGGGGATTGTCTTCCGTGTACTGAAAATTCATAACCGCAAGGACCCCACTGGATACAAATCCACTTTGGAATTTCGTGGGGTTTCATTGGTGTCTCGCAGCACCGAATAAATCAATGTATCGATTTTAGTAGGTCCATAGTTCCATATGTGCGTGCATTCCTTAGAATAGAAATACAAGTTCCAAATCGATGCATTGATTTATTCGGTGCTGCGAGACAGCAATGAAACCCCACGAAATTTGGATTTGTATCCAGTGGGGTCCTTGCGGTTATGAATTGTCAGTACACGGAAGACAATCCCCTACCTTTTTTGAAAAGCGTACTGTGTTCTTTAAAGTGCAAAGAACAATGTTGTAAAAGGGACCCACGGCTTAACGTCTAATCCGAAAGGCGCTACGTTATTAGCTTGAATTTCGACCCTCTAACCAATACACAACGAGAATGGCGTAGTATTCCATCAAACCGGGGACAAATTTCTCTCCACGGTTTTACTGCACACCAAGGTTGTCACCACCAGATAACCATCTGAGCTAAATACCACTTTTAGTGTTCCAAGTCCAGTTGAGCTGGAGGTTAGTAGCTGTAAACTATCACACAATCAAAATCACGATGTCCTGCTAGTGTTCTAATCATCTTGGTCTTCAGACGAACTGCATCGAGCTGTCTCCTCTCTTAAAATTTTTAACTCATCACTAACCTGTCTGTCCATTTCATGTTTTTAAGAATATGATTTATATTTCCTGCAAGAAATTGTAAATTACAGTAAATAACTTTTCTCTAATTTATTGAGTGTTGGAAAAGTTTACTGCCACAGCCGATTATACAATTGATTGAAATTACAGGTAAATAAAAATGAATTCTAGTCATTAAAAACGCTATGCTTCATTTACCAATTTTAATGAAAATTAATATTAGGACCTCGTTTCGTTTTAAACAAGGACTTCGGACTTAATAGTCAGAAGCCTTTAGATGCGTCCAAGCCGTTGTAATTCAAAAAATAGTAAGTCCAGTCGATCGGATTTATAGTTTTTACTTTAGTACTTCCTGGATGACTGATAATCTTCACAAACGACTGGTTTAAGACGAGGTCCTTCTTTTCAAGAATAGGCAGTATCTCGTGGAGACAATCACTTTTTTTCCGAAGAATACTACAGCACAATCTTAAACGTGCATTTAACCATGTTGAACACGGCCTAGAAGTGTTCTGAAAAAATACCTTTAAAAAATCTGCTATCCCAATCTTGATTTCAATGTTACTATATGAAGTAGGTGGCGAGTTGTACCGTACGTTCCCTGTTGACAAAAAATATACTTTTTTAATTGGATATGATCAACACTGATGCAAAATGGTTCGGCAAAGTATTTCCAAATTGTTTATCAGTGGAAATGTGTGGCGTGGCGGTAAGAATTTGGGCTTCACATCGAGAGGTCTGGAGTTTAAGTCCGAGGCTTGCCACTCGTTTGTGCCTTTAAGCATGTCACTTTATCTGCAATTGCTTTTCCCCACCAAGGAGTGTTGTAGTAGTGGGTACCTAAGAGGTTCGAATGTCAATTTGCCGATTTATGTATCATGCAGCAAAAAAGACGACTGCCAAGGAGGTAATAGTAAGGTTTCGCAGATTTACGAAATACGAATACGAAAACGGATACGTCATACATTCTTTGTAACATTTGAATACAACGCATTAAATATCTGTCACAGTTGGTCAGTTATTTTACGACGATCATCAACAATTCATAGTTAGAAAATTTGATATATTTTTGAACACATTTAGTAACTTTCAAAAAATTTGAGTGTGACGTATCCGTTTTCGTTTTCGTATTTCAAAAGTTTGAGAAACCTCACTAATAAGTGGACAACGCCCGAGACTTTATATGAACGATATATAATAGCGTACATATTAATACTTTACCTAATTTACTACTGCAAGAAATACCATAATACAGCATGCTATAAAAAAAATAAATCTTTTGCAGTCTGTATCATATAAAAACACCACTAAAACTCCCATTCCACAGAGAACAAAGACCGCTGAAAGAACTTGAAACTTTTTTGATCTTTCAATGGTCTTTCAATTAACTTTCAATGGTCTCTGAGGTCTTTCAGTACGCCTGACTGACGTTTTAGTGGTCTTCGTGATTTCCCAAATTTTTGAAACGGTTCAAAACAGTCTTTCAACGGTCTTACAGGAAAATGATCTTTCAGTGGCCTTTGTCTTTTAGTGGTCTCTCAATGAACTTTCAAAGGTCTTATTGGTCCTTCCCTGATCTTTCAACAGTCTCATTTTTTTGCGTCTGGGTCAGTCCTTCAAGAGTTCTTTTAGTGGTATCCGTCAGTCTTTCAGAGTTTTTATTAATCTTTCAATGTCTCTGGCAATGTGCAAGAAGATCTTTCAGTGATCTCTCAATGGTCTTACTGGTTTTTCAGTGAACTTCCAGTTGTCTTTAAGGTCCTACAGGAGTCTTATTGGAAAATTTGTTTTTGGTCTTTCAGTGGTTTTTAGGGGTTTTCGGGACAGTAAATTTCACTGATCTGCGGAGAGACATTGTCAATTTCTGGTCTTTCCAGGAAACAATTAAATTTCCTGGTCTTTCAGTGGTCTTTCAAGGGTATTCGTTCTGTGGAATGAGGCCTACGTACATATACTAAGGTATTTGTGCCCTCCAACAAGTGCAAAGGACAAATGAAGAATACAAAAATTTGACTAAAGCTACGTTTTTTAAAACGACGACGAATAACCTCAGAAATATCATTGAGGACATGATTTATGGATGGACTTCGATACATGTAAATCACGTTAAATATAATCCGTTACTTAATGGGTAACCAAGATTTTGGAGGATAGGGGTGCTGAGTTGGGATTTTAAATAGTTTATGTTTAAAACAAAGTAAAATTTACCGTATCAGGGCTATACAGCACTCCACGAGCCACTTCTTGTAAAGGTACTACGAAACATAAACACTGCAAATCAGTAACATCAAAACGACATTCGGAACTTCTGAAATATACAAGTGTTGTGTGATCATTACCGTGATTGTACTGTGGTATTCCTTACATAACGCAAGTCTTGTAAAATTTTCATATGCTGACACACTATCTTAGTGGATGCAGTGCCGGTGTAATGAAGTAAAATGTTTTGCCGTGTCCGGGTGCATTTCTCAATATTGAAAAGTGTCCGGGTAGAATTCTTATATGTGACGCCATATCTCAACGATTTAACATATTTCATGCAGGGTTATGCCCTTGGGTATAAATGTAACTTGGAAATACCCTGGTGCTAATTGTAATTTGGGTGACACCGCCATTGCATTTTATTATTGCCCCTGGGGTTTTAATGTAGTACCGGAACTAACTAAATCAAATAAAATCAGGGGAGGATGCAGACTTTTTAAAAAGGGGACTGGGCGGAAGGGGGTCAGGGGCAAGCTCCCGGGAACTATTCGGGTGTCCGAAAATGGCCTAAGGGGCGTGGTAAGGAATCAATTCTTGCCTTGTGATTGCTTAACATTTTATTATTATGTTAATACTATGGACATACTTATTTACGGCCCTCTTAAATCTTCCCCTGAAAATTAATACTATAATGAAGATAAGGTCCCCGAGCAGCCCCTTCAAAGAAATGAGCATACAATCCAAGGAGAGAAATAAAAAAATCTAATTACCCCATTACAATGAATGTGATATAGGAGAATTAAGTAACGTTTTTGCATGTCAACCTCTTCCCAATACAAGGATACGCCGCCGCAGAGTAAAACAGTGCTGCTTACCTTGCCATCATCTGAGCCAATTCTGTCATTCTGGTTGTAATTGTGAAAACCGATGTAATACATGATAGACTCAATGGCTTAAGACTACTGAGTGATGCTGTAAATCATGGTTATGTTCGATATTTCTTCACACTCAATCTTGAATCTGGTACATTATAACATCCTGCAACAAGAAGAATAATAATAATTATAATTTAATAAAAATAAACCTTACTAACATCAATCATATCACTAACTCGCACGACATAACTCAACCAACTAAAACCCATTTAATAAAGGGTATTTCAGCTTAATGGATATTCAATTGCAAGTTTCCGCCATATCAACAGACTCTACAGGGTTTTGGCTCGTGTATACGTGTTCCAGAACTCTCTGTATGTGGAGGGAGCCAAACACTGGAATTCCCCGTTCTCCGATACGAATATCCATTCTCGGACAAATTTTAATTTTATTTTAAAACTTCTTAAAATATAGTTAAAAGGAATGGTTTAATTATTTTTAGACGTATTTTATTTTATTTTATATTAACTGTTGAGATTTTATGATGTGTTTTATGAGTGTACAGTATGTAGTTTATACAGTATTGAACCGGGATACAGTAAAAACCATTTTGGTGTTGAGCGTTGCCCATGTTTATCTCTAGACGCGCCCTGATTAATAAGGGATTCATTTAATTTATCAGATTTTTAATAACAATTATAAACACCATTTTTGTCTTAGCCATAGAGATATAACTTATAAACGCTGGATAACAAAAACACTTCTCAAAAGCTTTCAGATTCTACTAAAGCCTTGGTCACGTGATGTTGATTGGTGACGTCATCAGTCAACCATCTCTATGGGAATTTTGAGGTCTTTGAAGCAGACTAATCTCTTTTTCAGAGGTTCGTCTAAATAGGGAAAGGTTGTACGGGCCAACATCCTTATTAATAGAGGAGGACGAACAGTCCTGAAAGGGTTTTTATAATTTAGTGTTTTTTAGTTATATGTCTATGCCTATCAATTATACCTGGATATACGAACTTTCATAAGGAATTAGTTTTGTCTTGTGAGTTTCTATTTTGCATCATCATACATTGTAGAGGGACTACTTCTGAACACAGTCTACCATGTATAGTAAACGCCAATATCTTCAAAATGATAACCGCAACTTCTGAAAAATACAAATACATGTTTACACGACACGATACAGGTGGAAGCAGTTGGCGCAGCAGGTGACGTTTCGGGCTTCCAATCACGAGGTCTGTGGTTCGAGATTCACTCAGTCAGCTGTTTGTGTTCCTAGGCAAGACACTTTATCCACGTTGCCTCTCTCCACCCAG
>JAOTQE010139805.1:0-11723 GCA_025631205.1 Nesometra sesokonis | reverse complement strand
ATCCGCCCCTGGATGATGATTTCATAAATTAGTTATGAATGGGCATTGTACTTACTTGCCAGTAAAGAATGTCATCATAAAGAAAGACAAGGCTGATATGAATGAGTTTAATGATAACGTGGAGGTACTCCTGCAAAGATAACAATAATACAAATGAGGTTGTGTAATCCTGATGATGATGATGATGATGATGATGATGTTGATGATGATGATGATGATAATGATGATGATGAAGATGATGATTATGATGATGATGATGATGATGATGATGACGAGAATGATGATGATGATGATGATGGTGACGATGATGACGACGACGATATCATGATGATGATGATGATGATGATGGAGATGGTGATGATGATGATGATGATGATGATGATGATGACGATGAACGTCGTCATCACCATCATCCTCCTCCTCATCATCATCATCACCACAATCACGGCCATAACAAATTCGCTGAGATGAAAATTTGATGAAGATGTTTATGCTTTAGAAACGTGATCTATATTTACAGCTTTATCGCAATGATAATATTAGTATTGATAACATTGAGGGATTAATAATGATGTGTCATTACTTACTCCCATTAGTTATGTAGGTAGTTTTCTAATAATTCGTGTGATTGTGAGTGTATTTTCAGTTCCTACTAACCATAGAAAGGTATCGATATTGATTAACCAATGACTCTAGACGTCGGCACTACTGTAAACCATTCTACTACGGACCATCGGCGTAATTAAAGCTATAAAATAAAATATTCAGTTTTAATAGAAATGGGGTGACTTGCTGCTATCAAAACAGCTGCATATATCCCCATAAAAATTATACTTAGCGTCCTATATTTTATTGTATAGCATTGACACAATATACTACTGAGAGCACTAGGCCTATCGATCGCAGTGCAAAATGGCGTCCGACTTGTATTATCCGCGCATATAGACATTCTAGAGAGATCAATTTAGAATAAATATTGTTGTTGTTTTTTCACCATTTGTTTCCTTGTAAAAAGTTATACAATGTTATGTATTTATAAAATTTTGCGACCATAGTTGTATTAGTTTCTATATGACTTTTTAAAAATCCTGTATATACATGGTAAATAAAAAATTCACTTACTCAGAGACAGAAATTGTTGAGACACTACGTTTCGGCTCCTTCCACTAAGGGCCTTGATCACGTGAATGTTGGAATGCCGTCAGGTCCAGAGACCATGACTAACATTTTTCATCCTGTATATACATGTATGTAAGTTAACCTATAATGTTAAAATTTTAATTCATGTTTAAATATGTTACAAAGCGAATGTGTCAAATAGAACCCACGTTTGCTGGTAATGTTATAACTATTTGCGATGTCTCATAAATTTAGTTTAACCATCTTTCCTCCATGGTTTAACTAGGCTAGAAGTCAAAACGATAATCCGTTATTATGGCAATAATAACCTAATGTAGCAAGGCCTAGAGGTATCGTACAAAAAACATATTGTTCGAAGTTTGATAGGCATAACTTTGGTATTTTATATAGGTGCTTAAAGATATAGGTGGTGAACTCCATCGAATTATCGATCACTTAGAAAATACATGTGGTTACCAAAGACATACTTGTGGCAAGAATACATTGTCAATAATTGTAAAAAATATCTTATTATAATAGCGAGGTTTCGCAGCTTTACGAAATCCGAATACGAAAACGGATACGTCATACATTCATGTAACATTTGAATAGAACACCTTAAATATCTGTCACAGTTGGTCAGTATTTTACGACGATCATCAACAATCCATAGGTAGAAAATTTGATATGTTTTCAAACACATTTAGGAACTTTCAAAAATTGAAGTGTGACGTATCCGTTTTCGTTTTCGTATTTCGTAAGTTTGCGAAACCTCACTACTATTAAATGATGGTTAAGAATATATTCTTTATTCAAATATCATGACCGAAACAAGGCTAAAAAAAATAATTTGGACAAACATGCTGGATGTTATTGTAAAATTTTCATCATAGGCCTGCTGAACAATATGTATATGCCTAAAATGTATAGTTAAATGAAGCATGTCGTGGCAAAACCACCAAGTTGTAGTAAAATTGAGTTTTTGTTATGGCCATATTACACTTTTTACAAGCTATAAAATGAGGGGTCAATTATCAAAATCGGACACCTACAACTGAAGTTATTGTATAAAATACACAAATAAATCCTTTGTATTTGCTTATATTTCCTGTTGTTTATTTGCTTATTTCTCAATAACTGTGCGACAACTTGATGGTTTTGCCATGACTAGCCTCAAATTATGCATAGAATGTGTAAAGTATTGTACATGAATCTTTTGGTATCATTTTCAAATTTATTTCAAAATTAGAGCTTTCATATGATACCCAACATGACGATGACAAAATATTATTTTAAATTACCTATTTTTGATCATGTAACTATTCATTATGTTTATATAGGTACATTGGAATTGAATGAAAATTGTTTGTGACTTATTTTCAAATGATACCATCCATGGCTTTCATTTGATAGGTCGACCGTTGGTTGCCATTTTGTTTTGTAAAATGCCGGATGACAAATTGTGATATTTGTTTGGGTCCATATCTCACGTTTTTAGTATCATAATATCATCATAATAACCTTTTCTTTATCCTTAAACAGGAGCGAATCCAGGATTGTGATTTAGGGAAGGGAGTAAAAAAGTAAAAATAAACGAAAAAAAACTGTTTGCAATAACAAGTCCACCTTGACATTTTTGGAGTCTCCATATCTCCATATACAGCTGCTGTGCATCTAATTTTAATAGACAATTGTCCATTAAACCTGTTAAACCCCCCCCCCTCCCTACTTAAATCCGCCACAGGTAAATTATACTATATTAGCCGAACGGTCAGACCTCGCTTTTATTTTTAAATGAATATACCTCTAAACCTTTTAATATAGTTACGTTGTTTGTTTTTTTTTTGTAGATGGCAACGGCGTGTGATGCAGGGATGATATCAGTAATTGGACCATCTCTGAAATGTTACATGGGATTCAACAGTCTTCAGATAGGATTACTATCTTCCGTAAGTTTTCCATAACTTTTACTTTTTTTCATAATCTCCACCTCTTCCATTGTCTCCATCACCTTCTCTTATTGACTTGTCTTCATCACTTTTACCTTATCCATTGCCTCCATTACTTTCATCTCTTTCATTGCCTCCATAACATTCACCTTTTCCATTGTCTTCATCACCTTCACCTCGTCCAATACATGTCTTTATCATTTTCACCTCATCCATTGTCTCCATCACTTTTACTTCTTTCATTGTCTCCGTCAATTTCACCTCTGTATTGTTTCCATTAATGTCACCCTCTTTCATTGTCTTCATAAATTGTACTTCTTCATCTTCAGTTCTTCCATTGCTCAATGAAATTCATCTCCCTCATTGTCTTAATCACCTATACTTCTTCCATTGTCTCAATCACTTTCACCTCATCCATTGTCTTCATCCCCTTCTCCTCTTTCATTTTCTTCATCACTTTCTCCTCTTGCATTTTTTTCATAACCTTCATCTCTTCAATTTTTTTTCATCACCTTCACTTCTTCCATTGTCTCCATCACTTTCACCTCTTCCATTATCACTTTCACTTCTTCCATTGTCCTCCTCCCCTTCACCTATTTTGCCTCTATCGCCTTCACCTCTTCCATTGTCTCCTATCAATTCTACCCTTTCCATTGTATTTATTACCTCCAACTCTTAATCTTTTCTTTTGTGAATGGTAGTCATCGCTTAAAGTCTGTTTTGACTTATTTTGACTACCATCCACATACAGTACTTTTCATTTGTAATATAATTACATGTATACGAAACTTGTATGTACAGTATGTGGAAAATGAATAAACAAACAAAACAAACAAAACAAACAAACAAAACATTGGTTCCATCACATTCACCTCTTCCATTGTCTCCATCACCAGTGGCGGATCCATGATTTCTGAAAGGGGTAGCGCCTGCCTGGTAATGGGGGCCGCCTACGGCCTCGCTGGAGTCTAGAGGCAGACACAATTTGACTACCAAAATGGAGAGCACGGGCCCCGGGTCTGCCCGTGATCATTTCCACCTATTCTATTACTCCAACCTCTTCTGTTGTCGTCATCATTACCACCTCTTCATTTGTTTCATCGATTCTACCGCTTCCATTATCTGCATCACGTCTACCTCGTCGTCCACTTCATTCACTTCTACATGTTCGTCTATTTATCATTTTTACCTCTTTTATTTTATCTTCTATTTCACTTTCACATCATTTGATTTTTTTATCAAATCTCTTTCATTGTCCCCATTAATTCAATCTCTTCCATTGTGGGCTTCACGTTCACCTCTTCCTGTTGCCGCTATCGCTTCACCCTCGTCGTCCATTTATTTAATACCACCTCTTTCGTTGTCTGCATAATGTCCATCTCTTCCACTGTTTCTTCAAACTATTTCATTTTTTTTCTAATCTAATTGTCAATATTATTTCAAACACTTCTATTGTCTATCCATCACTTTCACCTCTTCTATTATCTCTGCCAGTTTCACCTCTTTCATTGTAACCATCACGTATATCCCTTTCATTGTCTCTATCACTTATAACTCTTCATTTTTCTCTTTCACTTCTATCACTTCCATTGTCTCCATTACGTTCACATTTAATGTTATACATTGCTTTCGCAACTTTCATTGTTGCCATTACTTCCATATGTCGTCATTAATTCCAATTAAATTGTAACCATCACGTTTGTATATCTTATCTTTCATTTTCCATTACTTTCAACTTTTCTATTGTTACCATTCCAGTCATCTCTTTCACTTGTCTCCGCTACTTTCAAATCCTCCATTGTTTTCATCCCCTCCATATGTCTTAGTTCCGCCCACCCAATTTTCACCGTCGCTTTTGCATCTTTCATTTTCTCCATCAATTCCGAAACTATCATTGTTTTCATTACTTCAAAATATATTCAATACCTGCACCTCATCTATTGATTCCATCACTTTCCCTTCATATATTTCCCATTGCATACTTCATGTCATCTTGTTTTTCTTGCCTCAACATCTTCCACTTCCTTCACTGTGATTGCTTCGTCTATCCGTCCCTTCAACCTCTTCAATTATTTCCATCGCTTTCATTTCTTCCATTGTGCCCATCACATCCATTTCATCAATTTTCTACATCATTTCCTTTCTGCATTGTCTATCATTAACATTCTCCCGTTTTTTAATGTTTCTTCCACCTTTGTGATTGTCATAATAACTGCCCTTGCTATAATTGTTTGTATCATTATATCCATTGTTACTGCCATCTTCAATGACACTGCCTGCCACTGCAATCTCCGTCGTTGTTTTCAACACTGTCTTAATGAATCACCACTAGAAACACGAAAGCGTACAGCTTGATTGCAACATTTTATTTTATGCATGAAGAAACATTCAATAATATTGAATTTAGTCCTAATTTATATGATAATCTAATTATGCAGTAATATCCCCCTGTTCCTTCTCATGACCTTCGCAGAGGTCGTTGAAACGATCCCTCACGCGAATAACACAAGTGCGATTTTTTATGTATTGCCCATGGATCTATCTGTCCATCAACACACATACATCAACATTGATTAGTTAATACGGTAAGTATACTTTAGTACATGCCCACTTTGACATACAAACAGGCATTCGGCGACCGCCATCTCGAATTACTATATATCAAATCGCTTCTAGTGTTTTCTGATATTTAAAGTCTGATGATATTTCAACTGAACTTCTCAATCAATATTCAAGTAGACATGTTTGACAGAGATTAAAGTGAACTTAATGGGATTATAAATTAAGAATTTAAGAATGAGTGACTTCCAGATATAAATGGTAGCTAATAATATTTTAATCGTTAGCAAATTCAAGTTTAATAATACACTGGGAATACGATTATTACAATTCATCAACAACTATTAGAGACATTATTAAGTTCTTTAAGGTTTTTAAAATTGTTTATAACAATGGCGAATCCATGCTTATAGGCTGATAGAGGCTCAAAAGTTAGTCCAGGACTAACCCCAGAACAGCACTAGTTCATCCCGAACTATCCATAAACCTAGTTTATCGACAAACATCATTTAGAATGCTTTATTCTAGGGATTATATCTGGACAAACATTAGATATCTTTGAGAATACCATAGTCAGTTAGTCCCAGATTAAATCTGAATTTAGTCCTGGACTAAAGTTAGTCCGCTTTCGAGAATACGTCTTTACGCGTTGCGCGCGTTCAAACCACTTTAAACTTTTACGCCTTACGAATAATGAGCATTGACTTTAATACAATCATCGCGTTTTACGATAAAGTATAATGTATACAATAATCAACGTTAAAAATAAAAAAATGTAAAACTAAACCTAAATGGGGAGGGGTACTGGAAACCACTTACACCGATAAAGAATGACAAATTGTTATTGATATGTCTTTTGCGTTTACCATATCAATAAAATTAATTTGGTTTCAGTACAAAATCGTACAAAGAATATTGGTACCAACAACTATTTTTTTTTGTTTAGAATTGGAAAAGTCGCCTCACCATTATGCGCCTTTTTGGGGAAAGCATAGAGAAACTTTATTGCATTTTTTTATTTTTAGACTGCCGAATTATAAAATATTTTTGGTTGGAAGTGAATGGTTAAAATTTAAGTTGTGCGTGTATGTAATCGAGGGTTACAAGTAAAAGGTTTTGCACACTCGGCCAACTAAGGTTTGACAATAAAACAGAGCTTTAGAAGGCAATAACGAACTCCTGTCGACAACAAGCCTTAAAAAAATAATACAAGTATACTTGATTATCCCAGCGTTTATTGAATTTAAGCGTTTTCGGTTTCGTATTTCGTAAATTTGCGAAACCTCGCTATTAGCATTGTTTTAGTGCTTTTGCAATATTTTTAAATATGGTAAAACGTTATGTACTTTAAATACTTAATGTTACATGAGTTTTAGATAGTCAAATTAGGTTACACACGTGCTTCGTTTTTCAGCATCCATACAACGTTCTTTGACTAAAATGTAAAACCTAGGCTTCATAAAATACAATGTGATAGGGAACAATTGCCTAATTACGCATGTAAAACGCTTTCATAGAACTCCGTACTTCGGCAACCATACACTGGTGTACCATAGCGGGACCATTGAAAGTAATTAGAAGGTTTTAATATCCCTCCCTAATATAATTGGTACTAAAAGTATTTTCAGCTGGATTGAAGAACAACAGTTAGGTCACTAAACATTGTGGAACGTCAGGCCCGTACGTAGGGGGAGTTTTTTGGGTGGGGTGGGGGTGTGGTTGGGTTCTGAAGAACTCTCCACTTTTAACTCGAGGTGCAACTATGCTGAGGAAATTTGACATGAAGAGCTCTTCACACCTTCTCGAGGTCCACCTAAGCTGCTGACTATACACAGAACATTTTTTTTACTGACCTTTGTTGGTGTCTTCTATAAAATCTGTTGTATTTAGTCATTTAACTATGCTTGAAACCTTAATACTCGCAACGCATTGATTTAAAAAAATAACATTATACACTATTTGAAAGAAAAATATATATCTTCTGTTTTTGAATACTAATTTTGTTTCTTTGTTTCTAAGAGTACACCAGACCTAAAGCACCTCAAACATTTTCCCGGCCCTAAGCGGACCCTAGAGCCACTCCTATTGCCGTTTGTTTTTCAAATCCCACGCTGGTTCGTTTTTTTTTTTCAAGAAAAGCACTTCCAATTAACGAATACAGGACAACTCGTACCCGTGCCAACTCGTACCCACCAGCGTACCCAAATTTTTGATAACTCGTACCAGCGGCAAAATCAATGGTAAGTCTCCTAAGAGTAACAGAATCAAGTTGGATTTTTTAATGAAAACTTACGAAAACAATCCATATGTTAATATTTGACTATAAATTTCACATAAAATAGGAATAAATAGGTTGTAGTTAAATTATGAGCAACAATTCAGTTTTCTATAACGGGTACGAGTTGTCTAGAAATCTGGGTACGAGTTATTCATTTGGTACGAGTTGGCATGGGTACGAGTTTGTTTGGGTACGAGTTGACTTGCGCCACCCAATCAAAACCCAGCGTACGGGCATGGAACCCTGTACGTAAATCATTTCATTTAAAGCGCTATTGACGTCCCATACTCACTCATTTTAGTTTAGCCGTAAGAAATCAAGCAAAAAAAAAGTGGATAAAACCGACTGTAAGGCTTGTGAGACAGGCTAGGCAAATTAATGTAAAGAGTTTGTACGTTTAAGCATGGAGAAAAGAAAATAGGCCTATTTTCTTTTCTCCATGGTTTAAGTAATATCTGATATGCACTGCGTTACTATGTTCTCCCTTTCTTGGTCAATTTGCAGTTTTCCAAACACATCCCCACGGTCCTATTAAATGCTATAAATTATTATGCTCTTCATGCACTGATAAATGTTCAGTTATTTGATGTGAGATTAATAAACCTAAGTGCCATTAAATTTTAATTATTAATCTTAAGCCTACAAATCCACTAGGAAGAATTTGCCTGTGTGCCTTTAGCTGATAGCTGAATTATATGCAGTGTAACAAGCCACCGAGATCACATAAATGTGACGAATGAATTAAAATTGCTTTTATGACGAATCTCGCGACATCTATGGTGTTATTTCGCCACCGGCAGAAGCTTCTTGTATAAACTGAACAGGGAAATAAATCCATTTAAAACCAATAACAAATGGGTTCTCGATATTATCAAACTCATTTTCAGCACAATAAATTAGTATTGAGAAGGTTAGTTGCAATTCGGCGATAAAACGATAGCAATTATTCATGAATTATTCTGTCGAAGTGAGAAAACAATTATATCTGAAATGCACAATGTTGCTCTCTTTCATGTAATTCTGTCAGGACAAAAATCAAACAAATTATCATCGTTGTTATTATTAACACCAATTGACGTCGCCGTTGTCGTCGTCATCATTGTCATCATCATAATTATAATCACCATCATCATCGTCGGCGTCATCATCATCGTCTTGTCTTCGTTTTTTATCCGCGTCGTCGTCGGTGTCATCATCCTCCTCCTCACCGTCATTATCACCATCATCTTCGTCATTATCGTCAACCGTAATCGTCCTCCTTTTCCTCTTCCTCATCTTCATCATCATCGTCGTCGTCATCATCGTCGTTATCGCCATCGTCGTCGTCGTCATCATCATCATCATCATCATCATCATCATCATTACTGGTCTAAATTCTGTCATATGTACAAATTTGTTTCTATTTTAAAATAATATTGTTTGTGTCATTTCCAGGCATACTTTATACCACGAATAATAGGACAAGCAAAGTTCGGCGAGTTTGCTGACCGATTTGGCCGGCGACCGGTGAGTATACGTGATAATAATATTCAGTCTAATGATTGTATTTAGCTGAATGAACTTTGTAAATATGTTCCTACAATCATTAAAATAATATTATACAGTTTGAATACTGAATGAAAAAAAAATGTTCAAATACAAAATAACAGATTAAAAGAAATACTATATGTGCTACTAATTTGAGGGTTGAAGACAAGATAAGAGGACCCGTTGATTTTTCTGAGGGTGAGGTATGATTACAGCGACAGGCCCTATTGGGTCTATGTATTCTCTTATGTTTTTATCTATAGATGTTTATTGCGTGAGAAGACGATGTTTTATCCAGGAATACATTAAATTTTATGACATTTTTCCGTAGAGTATCGTTTCAATACGGAGAAGAGGATCGTAACATTTTATCAACCTGTAATTTGTATTATTTATATTTTTTCGTTTCCGTTTTCTTTAGATCATAATGTTATTGAATTTATGGCATTTCTTCTATGTATTCCTCATGATATTTTGTCCAAACAACGTCTGGTTAATGATCCTACGTTTAATCAGCGGTGCCTCAGTTTCTCGAAGAGTAATGTAAGTAAACCATGGTATCTTTATATGGAAGATTAAAATGACTTTTTTCGAGATTCCAAGATAATTTAAGCTTCCGTACTCTGGCCCTCAAATAGGAAACGATTGTAAGTGACTATCTCTCCTGTTTTCCCCTGTTTATATCTTCAATGCGGCCCAGGATTTAAGGTGGGTGAGGTAGTCCTCTCACCCACTCCCCCAACATTTTGGAGCCCATAATTTCGACCGCGTTTTGAAAACGGTTGCGCCCCCTAATACCGCTTCTGAAACCGACACGTCATAAATTCGTGTAACGTTTGAATCGAACACCTTGAATACTGCTCAGTTTTTTAGGACGATCAACTTTTCATAGATAGAATATTTGATTTTTTAACACATTTAGCAACTTTAAAAAAAGGAATTGTGACGTGTCCGTTTTCGTTATCCTATTTTGTAAATTCATTAGGTGTACATAATTGGATTAGTTTACCACTTGATCGCTTAACTGTACAGTATATTCCTATCCTTTATAACATTTAATTTGATAGGCAATGAGGTGGTTAATTCAAAATTACCTTACATTTCTTTGAAAATATAGAGTAAAACTGATCAAACGCTCTAATGGCAATGTACACGTAATGTTTGCGAAACCTCACTACTGCTGTCTTATATTACGAAAAGAGAAGCGCCACTCTTTGTAGGCCTACCTCATAACGAGACTCAAATTAAAATTCATGCCACACGGTTCTCATCCAGTAAACGGTAAGCCGCATTTTTGTTGGGTGTGAAAAGAAATATAAAAGGATTCATTATAAATTGAAGCATACAAATGAGGATTGCCGTTAACACAATATAGTAATACTCTACATATATTTACATAACAGTCTTAGTCGTGGTTGTCTTGAACATGCCAATTTGCCATTTCCGTTTACCGTGTTCACGAAACAAACTCTACCGTCCGTTTACAACGGTAGTTTTACACATCACATAAGCCGGTGCACACTGGACGCGACAGGCAATTCTCGAGCGTTGCGCGTCTAGTGAAGAAAGTTGACCATGAATATTCAACTCTTGTGAATTCCCTCACGAACCTTCGATTCAACCGCACGCCATGGGCGGCGGAAGAGGGGGATGGGGACATGTCCCCCAGTGGTTACTCGGGAGGGGGAAGGAAACAGCCCCCCCCCTCCTGAAATGTCACTTAAACTACAAAATACGGTAGATTTACTTGTATTTTGTATTATAGCGCACAAATCAATAGGTTGATAGGCAATAACGTTTTTTTTCCTGTTTTGCTTGTCAAACTCTAACCTCGTCCTCCCACCCCTCCTCCCACCTCCATCCAGAAACCTTCCGCCGCCTCTGTCGCACACGTCAGATTCGCTCTCTGAGTGCTTCACAGTTATTACCCTAGACATTAGAAACAAACACTCATGGAACACAATCTAATCCACAATGTTGCAGCCTTGGCGCATGGCATTTGTACCTCCCAGGTACCCACTTATACTCCTGAGTGAAGAGAGGCAACGTGGATAAAGTGTCTTGCCTAAGGTGACAAACAGCTGACCAGAGTGAGCCTCGAACTCCGACCTCGTGATTGGAAGTCCGAACCGTAACCGCTGTCTTGCGCCAACTGCTTCGACATATGAACAGTAGGCGGATTTTTTTTTTTTTTTTTTTAATTTTTATTCATCCATCCATTAATTTAACTAATTTTACAAATGTTTTTGTACAACTAAATCAATTAAGTGATCAATCATTACATCATGTGA
>JAOTQE010139794.1:0-11724 GCA_025631205.1 Nesometra sesokonis | reverse complement strand
GCTTAAACAATCGTCGATTGTCTCAAAGCGCTTGAAAAGTAGGAAATTAAACAAAAATATAAACTACAGCGAACTAAAAAGGTGTACAAAATCACCGCTAAAACAAGATTTAACACATTTGTAAAGAAACAACATATCATGTAATAAAAATCTTCACCTAGGTTGATCTAAATGACATGGACGATTAAAACACTTGGCAAAAACCCTACAAAACTTAAAATGCAATCTATCTATACTAAGATTCGGAAGCAGATACAAAATAACTGAACAACAACACTCAACAACGAAAGCATTAACAGCACAAGGGCTTTCAATGTCTCTACAATATCTCCAGATGAATCCAAGCATTCTGTTTCCCTTACAAATAATATGGTCAATATGTTTACAAAACGTAAGTTTACTGTCAATATAAATTTCTAAATCACGATGAACCGAAACTTTATCTAAAGTAATTCCATTAATATTAGGCCTATAAGAAAAACATTTAGGGTTCAGTTTAAGGTAAACAGACATGGATTTACATTTGGAGACATTCAGAGACCAGCCCCAGTCTAAATCCATGCAACAAAATTATCAATATCGTCAAGATCCTCAATGCCGTCAACACAGTACAGCTTAAGGTCATCGGCAGTGAGAGTTATTGACAAAATTAGGAAGATCATTAACGAATAAATTAAGAAACAGGGGACCGAGAATAGAACCTTTGGGAACACCAGAAGGAACACATTCTGAAACAGAAGAAAAACCGTCAATAACTATTGGCTGCGATTGAAAAGGTAATTTGAAATTAAAATAAGCAGAGAACCAGTAATACCAAATATATGAATTTTGTAAAAGTTGCTTGCGTGAAAGTCAATTAAAAGCTTTGCAATAATCAGTAAAAATGACATTACATTGTAATTTTAAATTAATTGCAGTAAGTGCCATGAGTAAAAAAAAGTATTAAGATTAGTTTGGGTTGATCTGCCAGGAACAAAACCATGTTGGAATGGACTTAAGACAGGAAAGACGTGGGTAAAAACTTGCTCAAAAAGAATACGTTCAAAAATTTTGGAGAGACAATGAAGCAAAGAAGTAAGTCGGTAGGTGATAGGACAAACATTACATTATTTTCAGAAATCTGGAAATTTTCAATAAAAATCGATAAATCAATTTTTTTAAGGGAACAGAAAGTAGGATTGCACCAGCTTTAAGTAGTCTGTTACTAATCCAATCGCAAACAAAAAGCCTTATGTACACACTATTTTCTAAGATGACCTGCCACTGCATTATGGCTGACAGCTATAGAGGAAAGATTATCCAAGAGGTATTCAGGAAGATCAAAGGAATCATAGGTAGTCTGCTGGAAAGAATCTTTATAAAATGAATTAAAATGACCACATAAAGCATTGTCATTATCATGAGGCGGTGTATGCACATGGTCATTGTAACTGAGAAGAGACGGTAGAGATAATAATTTTTGAGAAGCCCTGATCCACGGCCAGAACCTTTTAGGATGATTAATGTTAAATTCGTCGGATAAAGCTTCAACACCCTCTGTGCCTCTGATTACAGAGTTTTTTTTAAACGTGTCTGTGTCTTCCTAAGGTTTTTTTCCGCAGCAAATCTAGTGTTAGTTCTTTTTAAATTCTAAATAGCTTTTCTTTGATTTTTAAGGCCTTATACAGTTCGTGGTCAAACCATGGAGGAAGTTTCCGCTTTGGTAAATCATAAAATAGAGAAGTAGCTTCATTAATATTGTTTGTCAAACCAAGTATGTTCCAAGGAATATAATTACAAGTATATACAAGGTCATTATAATTAAGTTTTTTTTTTTAAATTGTATAACATTCTGTTACAACTATTATCCAAATTACTATCGTTATTGCACAGAAATTCATAAAAAAAAAGTGAAATAGATCCATGATTGATTTAACAATATTTAACCCAGTCGTCACACTAGATGAATCCAAACACCTGCTACATAATAGCAGATCCAATATTCTGTCATTACAAGTCACCGAAGTATTGCACTGATAAAGACAGTTTCTGTACTGTGTAATACTGTATCAATAAAAAGTTGACTAGTATTGTACATATTGCCATTTCTGTTCAATGTTTGCATATCAAGTGAATCCCAACTGATTACAGGAAGGTTCATGTCTTCAATTATAACAACATCACAGCCATTGATGTTTGAATTCTGGTATAATGCTGTCTCAACTGAGTGTGCCAATATGTTAATAAATTGCACATTCACTCCCATAGATCTCAAGCAGTATCTTCTTGGTGGTATAATTTAATAATAAAAATAATGATAATATTAATAATAATAATAATTATCATCGTGTTGGGCCATATCATCCACACAATCACGGGCCCAATCGATTAGCGTTGACAGAGATAGAATAATTATGGACGATTGGGGACCGTGTGATCTGGTGTGATCATATTGACGATTGGGCCCATCTCGAGATCAAAGCAAAATCGTCTTTTGTACTGATTAAAAAACTTTAAATATAGGAGTAATCCAAGATTTTGTTTCATTTCTTCACTGAAACTTTAAAAAAGTATTAAGTTTTTATGACATAAAATTTGCGGATTTTAGATAAAAAATCGTTCTAATGTAATTGTGCATAAAACGTGCCAAAGTTGTACTGGCAAACTTCGTTGGGTCAGTATTAAAAAAACCCGCCTTCATCAGTATATGCTTCGAAAGTGTGATGGGGGCCTTACCATATAATTTATGTAGCCTATGCCTAATACGGCATTAAAATACAAATCTGTAAACAAGTTTCCGAACCATCACTAAAAATATAATAATTATACAAAAATAATTGGAACATTGATTTAGAAGAAAACAGGAAAACATTAGGCATTTTACAAATCTGCCTTGCTTACTTTACTGATGTGGAATTTGGGTCTTCGTATTACACAAACATTAGTCAGCCATGACTAAAATGAGAAGGAAGAATGATTTCATTCATGTATTGACCAACACCCTCCAAGAAATTCAATATCTAATATAAATTATAGGCCTATGGGACAACTGATAATTGAAATAACCATTAAGGATTAGTAATCTTGCTATTATAACAGACGTCAGCATAATTGCCTTATTAATTAAATCCAAATTACCAATAAGACAAGAATAAAAACGTAATGATACATTTTGTACAACTCCTCCATCGCAGTTCAGGAACCAGCAACAATTTTAAAAGTGACGTGCAATGAATGTCACCACCGCCGTCGCATTTCACCAGAACCTCCATTGTTACATCAACCTCCATAGTTTTCTACGACACCTCGTCATTTCGTTTTTAGTTTACATTTGTCATTATCATCTTCGTGGTAATCGTTAAATTAAGGAAGATCTGTCCGTAGTTATTTTGTACAATCATTTAATTTTATCACTTCCTCGTATATTGTTTAACGATTAAAGCATCAGCTGTCTGTTACACGTAATGCTGATCTGTAAGAAATAAAATTAAAAAATACATATTTTAATTATTATAGTAAGGAGCACCTTTCCCCCAACTAAGGAACCGACAGAACGATTTACAGTCTACCAAATCAAAAGACGTTACTAAGAATCTACCTGCTAAGTTTCAAATACTGGGCCCTATTACAACTTGGAGAAATTGAACATTAAACAACAATGAAGCCATAGGCTTATCCAGGAATTGAGGAAGAGAGTGGTGCTCAACCAAGTCAAATTTTTACAAGGTAATAAAGCATATATTTCCCCTATGAATTGAATTTGTATAGTTCTTTTCTTCTTAGTGGGTGCTCATTTCCTCTGATGAGGATACTCGAGACCCCAATGTTTTTATACTAATTTTATTTATTTCCTACATTTTAAGTGGGGTGCTCAAGCACCATAACCATCTCATCTGGATACGCTAATGATAATGTTGTAATTGTAGACGTTGTAATGGTAGATCTTGATTTTTTATATGTCTCTTGTCTCTGGGTCGACAAACTTTAGCATGGTGTTTAAGGATGAGGTCTACGTCATGTATTCAGAATCAAGCCTCGTTGGGAGGCTTAGGGAGTGTTGTTGTCAGGAAAGAACCTAGTGTGCAGCCAGAGTCGAATTCAATATCTCAAGATTAGAAGGTAAGCATGTTAACCACCAAGCTACAGTGCCACTTCAAATTACATTATTAGACGTCTGTGACGACATCATCTGGAAAGCATTGTCAGGTCTTCACCAAAGATTTGAAATGAGGACGTGCAAGTGAACGAGAATTATGGCGTACTCATCCGCCGGAAAGTACGCAATCTGTGTTGTAATTTAATAGGTTTATTACAAGCAAAAATGTTGTTTTGTCAAAATCCAAGGGGTTTTCGGAAAAAAACACATGTATGTATTACTTTACCGTTTTTTTAACTGAAACTCTGTGGTACTGATCCGGTTTATAACCATCCAATGTAGAGACGTCATATCCATGTGCTAAAAGGTTAACCAAACACATCGCACCATCGAGACAACTGCAGCTTCTGCATTCGGGACCACAGCTGTATTTATCTTGAAAGTATTCTGAGTTGAAACTGCTTCTGATTATTTGTTCAATAAAGTTAATTATTGCATTCAATATATCAGTAGTTTGCGTGTTCTGTTCGTCATCATCTATGGACAATTTTATCAGATTTCTGTCATATGAATCAACATTTCCAGCAGAAATTACTTGGGTGTTAATCAAAAATATACATGATTTATTGGCTCTGAATCTTGCAGCATTGTAATAGAGATTATCCCAGGTAAACATCTTGCAACATTTGGCCAACAAACGCAGAAATATAAACTCTGGCAGCATTTCACCAAAATCAAAATAGTAAACATCCTGCAAGTGATCATTGCTATTCCAGATCTCTGATACATCTTCGATCTTAGGCAATCGACAGGGAAGACAAAATGTGCCAATTTGATTGACTTCATTGGTTACATTGAGTGGAAATAATAGTTGTGTACCAACTAAGAAACGAATCACGCAAGGATATAGCCTCCAGATTCCATGTCCGTCGCAAATGTGCTCTAGTAGTCTACTGTCAACAATCCCAGTATCTTGTAGCATTTGACAGAATTGAGCAACACTTCGATTTCTTACGTGACGTTCTGGAACATTCACTAGATATTTAAGAATGTCTATCAGAACTTGAGGGTCACATACAACGTAATTACGCAACGCTT
Source organism: Nesometra sesokonis (assembly GCA_025631205.1). Classification (NCBI taxonomy): domain Eukaryota; kingdom Metazoa; phylum Echinodermata; class Crinoidea; order Comatulida; family Antedonidae; genus Nesometra; species Nesometra sesokonis. The sequence continues at coordinate 6,551 of JAOTQE010139794.1, read as the reverse complement.
CTTGGTCTTTGTATATAATATCACCGGATTTATCAAAGAAATTCAAAAAATTACCTAACTCATTATGTGAGATAATATTACACCTTGATTTTACCTCGTCTAAAATGTTTTTTAAATGTATAATGAAGATTCTTTTGTTACGAATTGTGCTTAATATTTCATTGAAGAGGAGGTATTTTATTGAAAACGTTTGTTTAAAGAATTTTAAGTTTTTGACTTCATTATATATGACTTCTCTTAATAACAAAAGTTCGTCGTCTACGTTTGACGAGTTTTCAATGAAAGTACAAAGTCTTCCCGATGGATGGAAGGCAAGCAGCTTGGAAAATTGTCTATACAGATGAGCTATTGCAATTTTATCAAATGATTGTAAGGCACTCGGGTTACTTATGCTTTGTCGTCTTGTTCCTACAAGAAAAACCACAGCATTGTCACTTTCTGCATGCATAGCAACAGATTGAAGCCAAAATTGCAGTCGTTTAATCTGTTTTACAGGATTCAAAACCGCTTCAAATGCGTTAAAAAGAACCAGGAACACACCTTGCCTTGGCATAAAAAGATGGTGTGTATTGTAATACATCCCTTGCCCCGCAAAGTCCCACAAACTGAGTCTAGCATCCAAATATGAATGGTGACGTATATTTGCTTGTATGGACTCTCGTATATGTTTTAACATCGTTTCGGTATACTTTACTTTCATGTACCCAATTCATTCATACAAAATATAGAGGATAATTGGTAATATTAACAAAAATACGTTAACTAAATACCATGGAAATCGAAGATTTTGTATTTCATCGACTATTCTACTATCAAAATACAAACAATTCCATCCACAAATAAAGGCAATAAATACCCCAACCGTTAGACCAATCGTTTTTTTCAAAATATATATTTGAGGTACATACCCGTGAGCCTCAAGTTTTCTTCCCACCAACAGCCCAGTTACAGAAGACGCCACAATTACGGCAATTATCAAGGAAGTGAATAAAACTCTAAACAGAAAATATGACCTTCCAATAAACATAGCCAGTAAAAATAAAAGTATAAAAATAAACAAAACAAATATGCGGTTTCTTTGACTTAACGAAAGTATCTTACTATGGAAGTTCCTGAAAAATACCAAGTTTACTGTTGAAAGGATAAAAATTAACAATGCAAAGTACATTGTTTTGTAACTGGTAATAAACGTTTCTGTAATGTGTTCGGTAGTATATAGTTTTTGGGTTGGATGCGCCATCAGGCAAAATGCTATACAAATGCCTGTTCGACCACCCATACCGACAAGTACGCCTGTAACCATGGTAACAATTCCATACATAGCAACCGTCGTAATAATAGATAATATGCCTATCCGAGAATCTTGTTCATAATTTTGTAATTGTTTGGAATCTACTACACTCACTGCGCTATCTATAAGGACCAACATAATTGCAAATCCAGAGCCAAAGCGATAAGCGGTGTGCATATCGCATATTGGAATAATACAAACGATATATATTAATGCGACCAGTCCAAAACCGAATGTAAATCCTCCGACTAAAAAGAAAATAACAACGGGAATAATGAAAAATATTTGATATAAGATATCTTTCCTAATTTGTTCGATCACCCCAGGTCGTTGTGGAACAACCCTGTCGATGTTATCTAGGTTTCTTTTTGATTTAAATGTTTCATGCACATGTGACACCGCCCACCATGCTGCTGAACTTTCATAGTCTTCAAGAGGAGTATTGTTTACTTCACTCCACTTACTGTTAACATTGTGAACTTTTGCTTTTACAGTGTTTGTTTCAATCCCCACTGTACTAGGCTCTTCTAGTCGAAAACTCTTTCCCTGTAATCTCCTGCACGTTGACGTTTTTCCAGCACCATGATCTCCTAAAATAAGGACTTTGGTTCTGTTGAATGGAAGCTTGCCTCTTTCCTCTGCTCTCTTGTATGCTTCTCTGATCTCCGTATCATCTGCTAGAACACGCTTGTTAAAGCTACGTTCAAATGAAAATCCTTGTAGGTATTGTAATGCTGTCTTATCCATGAGTGGTGCATTAATGGAATTTTATGTCAAACTAATTTCGTCCAAATGGCGTTTCACTGTAAGAAAAATGATATACTGTAGTTAAAACAAAAATATATTAACAAATTTACCTATACTACTATACCTTAGTATATAAAACTTGATAATGTACATAGTACCACGATGTTGGTAATTTTGGGTAAATTTTTTCACTTAAATATAATTACAATGTATACATACTTAGTCACCGTATATTGGAAGGCGTTGAAATCAGAGAAATAATGAAATGTTGGACAAAAGGCTGAATTGACGGTGCTGTGTACAGTGATTATGCTCTGAAATTTTCAATATAATGCAACATTTATTCAATATTTAAACGTAACAAAGGAAAACCCGACGAAGATTGAAAATACAAGTTAAGAAGAGACTGAAATTAAGTCCCGATATATGCAGACGTAATCATAATCATAAACTTTATTCATCCTCATAATGAGAAAATTACATTACTCGTCTTAGAAAAACAGTAAAGATATTAAATCGCATTAAAACTGAATTAAATTACACTAAATGAGAAACAGTTCCTAGACAGCCAGTCGTTGGTGTTCCCGGACGCCTGTTGGTATGGAGGAGTAAAGACAGTGGTTCGTACCAGCAGCCACAGACATCAACTGACCACTACGAGCACTTCTGAGACCAACTATTTCAGCATGTAATGGATGACTTTCGTCTTTAATCACAACACCAAAAAGTCGGTTCAGGTACTCGTGATACAAGGACTCAACGCCGGGACTGCTGCTCCAAACCCACTATAACCCATAATTTCTACACCTAGATATTTATTTGCCTTCTTTCTGAAATCGATAACCATTGTTTTGGGTTTTTTAACATTCAATTTAAAAAAAAATTATCATTACTATATTTAAACAAATTATCTATCTCTTTCAAATAGTCAATCATCATATTTGATTAAACCAACCAAAGCAGTGTCATCGGCAAAACGTATAACCGGTCACGAATCACTTTTTGATCTATAATCATTAGTGTACAAACTAAAAAGAAAGGGAGCTAAAACAGTGCCTTGTGGAGCACCGGTATTGGAAATGGTCATGTAAGAGTATATATTTGAACCAAGTTTTACATATTGTGATCTGTTAGTTAAAAAATCAAGAATAAAAGAGATTATTTGAAAAGGAATAATTATTCTAACTAATTTATCTACCATCAAATGGGACTGAATGGTATTGAATGCTGAGGAGAAATCATAGTACATAATACGTGCAGAATTTCCAAGCCTACCTTAATCCAATTGACAATACAACTCATCTAATTTAACTACAATTGTATTTTCTGTACTTCTGGAACTCCTAATGCAAACTGCATGGGATCAATATGTTAACTAGGGGTTTCATACAATTCATGACAATTTTTCACAAATTTTACTCGCCACTCTGATGTTAATGCAACTGGTCTAAGATCATTAATCTCCTGGATAGACTGACCTTTTGGGATAGGAACAATACATGACTGTTTCCATATTTCAGGCAATGAGTTGGTGGTAAAACACAAGTAAAATATTATAGAGAAAATGTATGAATTTTGCATTGCACATGGTTTAAGAATATAGGCATAAGGCTATCAGGTCCCGAGGCTTTTTTTAACATTTATATTCGTGAAATATATTTTAACTTCATTCCTATTCGTTTCTAATTTAACATTATCATCATTTTTGGTGTCATCCGTATCATTATCCTAAACATTATCCTTATCATTATCAATATCATTACTGTTATTATTTGTTTAAGTTTAATTTTCCTCTCTCTAATCCCTTTAGAAAAGTCGTATTTATTGAAACGGTTAAAAATATGTATTCAAATTATTGCCATATTCTTTTTCTACTCTCGGTAAAATGTTAGTTTTCAGTTTTAAAACGGTACTGATGGCCTCACTGGCCTCATAGGTGCAGGTAGGATTTGACCAAGATAAAATTGGGGACCAGTTTAAGGTTGTTTTCCACTAGGCGAATTAATCGCGTGAATCGCTAATTTTCGTTAATTAGCATTTTTAACTGTAAAATTACATACTGCGCATGCCAATGAGCAAAAATTTGTGATTCGCACGAATAATGTGCTAGGGGAAAACAACTTTTCATCAGGGCTTACGTCAACTCGCACGGTAAAATACAACAACAAATAGCGGATCGTCTTTATTAATAATAGAAATGAAGGGTATATATTCAAAATTGTGATTTTTATAATATGAGTAAGGTGTTCATTGGTTATTGCTATGGCTTACATAATTATAGCGACTATAAATAGTGAGCCCCTGACAATAATTATCCTTTTCATAACCATTAAAAAATACCCTAGGCCTATATCTCAATTATTCGAAAGGTCCATTAATCAACTTCAAGTAAGAAAGTATAATACATACTCCAAATAATGAAATACACGATATAAAGTATGCCACCGTGTGTCCCGAGGTTAACATAATTTGTCGAAATATTTAATCATGTCACAATGGCGTGTATCTCATTGCTTGGGGCATGTATTATACTTGTAGAATTTTGTTCTGTTAATTATAATCTAGTTAGCCAATTTCTTGGTTTTGAATAAGGAACATAGTATGTAGTGAGACTTAAGTTTTATCGATATCGAACTCCTTTTTATTATGAATAGCGTCTCTATGAGATAGAATTTAAGCTTATGAATAGCAAAACTAATAATACGCAAAATAGTAAGAGGTCTCAAACATTATGAATATCAAGTTTGCTTAGACATTTTTCCCGGGCAAGGGTTTTAAACGAAACACGGAAGTAATGTTGTTGTATTCGTATTGCCTATTTCTAAATCCTCTCATTGACATTATGACAAACTTATAGAAGTAGTAAATGTCAAAAAACCCCTATGGAGATTTAAGCTGTTTAACAACATTACGTTCTCTAATTGTAATTAAATTGTTCAAATGATGCATACTTACTACACTGCTGGATTTATTTCGAAGCAAGACAGAAAATGACGTTCTTGTTACGTGTCACTTGAATTCATCGGCAGTATTGCTACTTCTCTATACTTCTATTGACAACGCAGACAATGATCATGATTCACTGAATGTTCTCTGTTCAGTGACCTACACGGTTATTGTACTTTCCTGTAGAATTGTATAAAAGGGCACAAATTGTTGAGTATGTGAATGCTGTATTATTTATAGCATGAAGCATATTTTTCTGTAATAATTGAACTGAATTGAATGTAAGATACATACGCTAGCCGTTCCTAATAATTTGGATTGACTTGTTGATCGGTACGGTTTTCAACAATTGTATTATGGAGTAAAGGATTACGTTTTTGAGAAGAAAGGTTTTTATGATTTGATTATATAGGCCTACTTTAAGTAATTGCACTGATATGCTCAGGTAGACCGACTTCAACAAATAACTGTCATTTTGATTAGATTTGATTTTGATATGATTTATTCGGTGTTGTAGAACACCAAGGATAACCCACGGAAGTCAGAGTTGGACTTATTTCCATTGGGGTCCTTCTGGTAGTGATTGGGCAGTACACCGGGAGACAATCCCCTACTCTTTTTTGAAGAGTGCACTGCGTTCCTTAACGTGCATATGAGCCATACTGTACACGGGACCAACGGCTTAACGTCTCATCCGAAAGACGGTGCGCTATTAACTTATGTTTCGACCCTCCAGCCAAAACACAAGAGAGTGAGGTGATGTTGAATTGAACCATGGACCAGCAAGTCACGGTTCTGCGCAAAGCTAAACAAATTGAGCTAAACCTGAGACTATTAAAGTAGTCTTAGGCTAAACCAACTCAGCTAAACCAGAGACTATTAAAGTAGTCTCAAGCTAAACCAACTGAGCTAAACCAGAAACTATAAAAGTACTCTCAGGCTAAACCAACTGAGCTAAACCAGAGAATATTAAAGTAGTCTCAGGCTAAACCAACTGAGCTAAACCAGAGACTATTAAAGTAGTCTCAGGCTAAATCAACTGAGCTAAACCAGAGACTATTAAAGTAGTCTCAGGCTAAACCAACTGAGCTAAACCAGAGACTATTAAAGTAGTCTCAGGCTAAACCAACTGAGCTAAACCAGAGACTATTAGAGTAGTCTTAGTCTAAACCAATTGAGCTAAACCAGAGACTATTAAAGTAGTCTCAGCTTAAATCAATTGATCTAAACCAGAGACTATTAAAGTAGTCTCAGCCTAAACCAACTGAGCTAAACCAGAGACTATTAAAGTAGTCTCAGCCTAACTCAATTGAGCTAAACCAGAGACTATTAAAGTAGTCTCAGCCTAAACCAATTGAGCTAAACCAGAAACTATTAAAGTAGTCTCAGATTAAACCAATTGAGCTAAACCAGAGACTATTAGAGTAGTCTCAGCCTAACTCAATTGAGCTAAACCAGAGACTATTAAAGTAGTCTCAGCCGAACTCAATTGAGCTAAACCAGAGACTATTAAAGTAGTCTCAGCCTAAACCAATTGAGCTAAACCAGAGACTATTAAAGTAGTCTC